>CALNHX010003889.1:0-139295 GCA_940337035.1 Agriotes lineatus | reverse complement strand
GGGGTTTACAAAATCGAGAAGAAGAAGACCTAGGGTTCTTCCAAATCACAATTTCTGCAGATGCAGCACCTCCTTAATGTCAAATGAAAATCTTCTTGCTCTCTGCGGTCTTCGGCAGCAGCACCAGGACAAGCGGGATGGGCTTCTTGTCCCTCCCGATGGGCATTCTGTGCACCGACGTGATGTCGTACCCTTTCGCGCTCAGGGCTTCTTTGACATCAGCGACATCGAGAGGTTCAGGGATGCCCCTGATGACGATCCTCAGAGGTTTATTCTCCGTTAACTGGAAAGTGTAGTACGGCAGTTTCGTCTCCGTCAGGTAGGTCGTCATCCGTTTGTAATCCTCGGAGGTTCAGGGGTGAATGCTGATGCCTTCGAAGGTCGACCTTGTTTTCACGAAGCCGATAAATTGCTTGGCGAGGGCCGCCGAGAGGGAAACCCAGTTGTCCTTTTCGCGAATGACAACTGGCGGCACTCGCTGTCGTAGCTGCTCGGGCTGGTTGTGTTGTGGCTGTGGCTGGTGTTGTGGCTGTGGCTGCTAGTCGTCGTCTCCGTCGGGGTCCCCCAGGGCTTCGAAGCTATTCGACTGCTCGAAGCGCGGCTTTTGGATTGGCTGCGGAGGTTTAGCGGGCTTCTTCCGCTTGCGGGACACTTCCGTGAAATCTGTCTCCATCCGCACCACCTGGGGGGGGGGGGCATCGGGGCGGCGCACAGTGGGAGCAAATCTCAAAATGCTGGCCAAATGTTTTGTATTCGGGTAAAAATTTGTACTCGGGGTTTCTTGGGGCGCTGATGAGAGTCGGAAGTAAAAACTAAAAAAAAACAAAATGTCGGACCCAATATACAGGGTGTCCGGGAAAATCAAGTTTTTTACACATAATTATTGAACCACCAGGTATATTCCATTTTCTTTTAATATGATGTATACCAGGTAGGACCCTTCAAATTACTATCCAAGAAAGTTTTGTGAATTACTCACAGCTGCAGGGGCGGACTAGCTGTGACACTCATGACCCAATTTTTTACGCCCTGTATGATAAGAACTTTGGACAACGTTTTTACATACCTTTAACTATTGTCTAAAAATTAAGTACTCTTCGTTCATTTCTTTAATCTTAACTATTTTCGAAAAACCGTCATTTTATTTACACTGTTAGTCCCCTAACTTCTGTCGGGTTGAATAAAAGAGGTATTTTCCCCTGTAACCAACATAGTTTCAATAAAAAGTTAAACTTTAACTGCTTAGTCTTAACTAAGCAGTAGAGAGATCTCCCACATTTTTCCAGACACCCTGTAGAGGACATATATGTGATAGAATGATGTCAGATTTCGAAGATAATAGGTATAGGGGGTTTCGAGATCAAAACTTACAAATATTACGAAATAAATTAATGGAATACAATTTCTTGGTCAGAATTGTTGTCAAATTCAGAATTATATTCTGCAGTAGATTGACTTATTATTGTAGGTGGACTTAACAATTGTACAGCTTCCAGAGATAAACTGCGCATTTTTTTTCTGTGGCAATTTACGGATACTTGAAATGTATGGATCAGATGTTACCATGAGCCGATTCCAAACATCTTCCATTGTTTTTGTTCTTAAACACTTTCGTGATAAATTTTATCGGATACTTTTGATGTCTTTGTTCCGAGCTTCTTGAGCGTCTTTGGATAGCTGGCCGATTGGTAGTAATGCATGAGCTATTATTTTTGGACCATGGATTAGAAATTTGTGCACCGAGGTAGGCATATAATACCACGGATATAATTCGACAAATAGACGCGCAGTTTCTTCAGCATATTTTTGAAATTTTTCAGTATTAATGTCATGGCCACTCGAAACTGCCTGAAGAATAACGTAGACGCGTTTGATTAAATTCGTTATCATAGCAGACACAGTTGAGTTTTCGAAAAAACGCCGAGCTGTATTGCCATCATTGGTGCTGCCGAATCCAGGCTTTGGACGATCGACGATCAGTCCTAATTCGATACGGAAGCCCTTTTGAACAATTCTCTTGCTCTCTTCTACAATCCGCTTTTCTTCCTCAGTGCGTGCATGCCATTTTTTAATTTTCAGTTTGTAGGACAAATGCAAACTGCATTCGAAAAAACGTATCCACCCATGCAATGTAGATAGTCCGAACCAGATATTAGATACTTTATTATATAATACGATATATATATATAATAGGATTTATATAATACGATTTCTAATTGTAAGGGCCAAGGCCCTTTGAATTTCCCTCCCTATCGCTATTGTCGTCATTGACGTTTCTTTGTAGAAGAGCATCGATGTTATTAAAATCTTTGGATGTAGCTCCACATAAGTAGCAACGTAGAGAAGAGCTAGTAGATGTCAATGCATTGCAAACTTTTCCATCGATCATAGTTAATATCATTTTAAATTCAACTGAAATTTCGTTCTGATTTAGTATTGTTTCGTCAGCAACCAGTGCCTTTATCTGGTCTTCAATGTAGCGTTCTTCATTGACTATCGATTCTGTGTTTTCGTGCAGAAACTGTAATCTTAGGGGTTTACAAAATCGAGAAGAAGAAGACCTAGGGGGTTCTTCCAAATCACAATTTCTGCAGATGCAGCACCTCCTTAATGTCAAATGAAAATCTTCTTGCTCTCTGCGGTCTTCGGCAGCAGCACCAGGACAAGCGGGATGGGCTTCTTGTCCCTCCCGATGGGCATTCTGTGCACCGACGTGATGTCGTACCCTTTCGCGCTCAGAGCTTCTTTGACATCAGCGACATCGAGAGGTTCAGGGATGCCCCTGATGACGATCCTCAGAGGCTTATTCTCCGTTAACTGGAAAGTGTAGTACGGCAGTTTCGTCTCCGTCAGGTAGGTCGTCATCCGTTTGTAATCCTCGGAGGTTCAGGGGTGAATGCTGATGCCTTCGAAGGTCGACCTTGTTTTCACGAAGCCGATAAATTGCTTGGCGAGGGCCGCCGAGAGGGAAACCCAGTTGTCCTTTTCGCGAATGACAACTGGCGGCACTCGCTGTCGTAGCTGCTCGGGCTGGTGGTGTTGTGGCTGTGGCTGGTGTTGTGGCTGTGGCTGCTAGTCGTCGTCTCCGTCGGGGTCCCCCAGGGCTTCGAAGCTATTCGACTGCTCGAAGCGCGGCTTTTGGATTGGCTGCGGAGGTTTAGCGGGCTTCTTCCGCTTGCGGGACACTTCCGTGAAATCTGTCTCCATCCGCACCACCTGGGGGGGGGGCATCGGGGCGGCGCACAGTGGGAGAAAATCTCAAAATGCTGGCCAAATGTTTTGTATTCGGGTAAAAATTTGTACTCGGGGTTTCTCGGGGCGCTGATGACGAGTCGGAAGTAAAAACTAAAAAAAAACAAAATGTCGGACCCAATATACAGGGTGTCCGGGAAAATCAAGTTTTTTACACATAATTATTGAACCACCAGGTATATTCCATTTTCTTTTAATATGATGTATACCAGGTAGGACCCTTCAAATTACTATCCAAGAAAGTTTTGTGAATTACTCACAGCTGCAGGGGCGGCCTAGCTGTGACACTCATGACCCAATTTTTTACGCCCTGTATGATAAGAACTTTGGACAACGTTTTTACATACCTTTAACTATTGTCTAAAAATTAAGTACTCTTCGTTCATTTCTTTAATCTTAACTATTTTCGAAAAACCGTCATTTTATTTACACTGTTAGTCCCCTAACTTCTGTCGGGTTGAATATGGAAAAGAGGTATTTTCCCCTGTAACCAACATAGTTTCAATAAAAAGTTAAACTTTAACTGCTTAGTCTTAACTAAGCAGTAGAGAGATCTCCCACATTTTTCCAGACACCCTGTAGAGGACATATATGTGATAGAATGATGTCAGATTTCGAAGATAATAGGTATAGGGGGGTTTCGAGATCAAAACTTACAAATATTACGAAATAAATTAATGGAATACAATTTCTTGGTCAGAATTGTTGTCAAATTCAGAATTATATTCTGCAGTAGATTGACTTATTATTGTAGGTGGGCTTAACAATTGTACAGCTTCCAGAGATAAACTGCGCATTTTTTTTCTGTGGCAATTTACGGATACTTGAAATGTATGGATCAGATGTTACCATGAGCCGATTCCAAACATCTTCCATTGTTTTTGTTCTTAAACACTTTCGTGATAAATTTTATCGGATACTTTTGATGTCTTTGTTCCGAGCTTCTTGAGCGTCTTTGGATAGCTGGCCGATTGGTAGTAATGCATGAGCTATTATTTTTGGACCATGGATTAGAAATTTGTGCACCGAGGTAGGCATATAATACCACGGATATAATTCGACAAATAGACGCGCAGTTTCTTTAGCATATTTTTGAAATTTTTCAGTATTAATGTCATGGCCACTCGAAACTGCCTGAAGAGTAACGTAGACGCGTTTGATTAAATTCGTTATCATAGCAGACACAGTTGAGTTTTCGAAAAAACGCCGAGCTGTATTGCCATCATTGGTGCTGCCGAATCCAGGCTTTGGACGATCGACGATCAGTCCTAATTCGATACGGAAGCCCTTTTGAACAATTCTCTTGCTCTCTTCTACAATCCGCTTTTCTTCCTCAGTGCGTGCATGCCATTTTTTAATTTTCAGTTTGTAGGACAAATGCAAACTGCATTCGAAAAAACGTATCCACCCATGCAATGTAGATAGTCCGAACCAGATATTAGATACTTTATTATATAATACGATATATATATTTATATAATACGATTTCTAATTGTAAGGGCCAAGGCCCTTTGAATTTCCCTCCCTATCGCTATTGTCGTCATTGACGTTTCTTTGTAGAAGAGCATCGATGTTATTAAAATCTTTGGATGTAGCTCCACATAAGTAGCAACGTAGAGAAGAGCTAGTAGATGTCAATGCATTGCAAACTTTTCCATCGATCATAGTTAATATCATTTTAAATTCAACTGAAATTTCGTTCTGATTTAGTATTGTTTCGTCAGCAACCAGTGTCTTTATCTGGTCTTCAATGTAGCGTTCTTCATTGACTATCGATTCTGTGTTTTCGTGCAGAAACTGTAATCTTAGGGGTTTACAAAATCGAGAAGAAGAAGACCTAGGGTTCTTCCAAATCACAATTTCTGCAGATGCAGCACCTCCTTAATGTCAAATGAAAATCTTCTTGCTCTCTGCGGTCTTCGGCAGCAGCACCAGGACAAGCGGGATGGGCTTCTTGTCCCTCCCGATGGGCATTCTGTGCACCGACGTGATGTCGTACCCTTTCGCGCTCAGGGCTTCTTTGACATCAGCGACATCGAGAGGTTCAGGGATGCCCCTGATGACGATCCTCAGAGGTTTATTCTCCGTTAACTGGAAAGTGTAGTACGGCAGTTTCGTCTCCGTCAGGTAGGTCGTCATCCGTTTGTAATCCTCGGAGGTTCAGGGGTGAATGCTGATGCCTTCGAAGGTCGACCTTGTTTTCACGAAGCCGATAAATTGCTTGGCGAGGGCCGCCGAGAGGGAAACCCAGTTGTCCTTTTCGCGAATGACAACTGGCGGCACTCGCTGTCGTAGCTGCTCGGGCTGGTTGTGTTGTGGCTGTGGCTGGTGTTGTGGCTGTGGCTGCTAGTCGTCGTCTCCGTCGGGGTCCCCCAGGGCTTCGAAGCTATTCGACTGCTCGAAGCGCGGCTTTTGGATTGGCTGCGGAGGTTTAGCGGGCTTCTTCCGCTTGCGGGACACTTCCGTGAAATCTGTCTCCATCCGCACCACCTGGGGGGGGGGGGGCATCGGGGCGGCGCACAGTGGGAGCAAATCTCAAAATGCTGGCCAAATGTTTTGTATTCGGGTAAAAATTTGTACTCGGGGTTTCTTGGGGCGCTGATGAGAGTCGGAAGTAAAAACTAAAAAAAAACAAAATGTCGGACCCAATATACAGGGTGTCCGGGAAAATCAAGTTTTTTACACATAATTATTGAACCACCAGGTATATTCCATTTTCTTTTAATATGATGTATACCAGGTAGGACCCTTCAAATTACTATCCAAGAAAGTTTTGTGAATTACTCACAGCTGCAGGGGCGGACTAGCTGTGACACTCATGACCCAATTTTTTACGCCCTGTATGATAAGAACTTTGGACAACGTTTTTACATACCTTTAACTATTGTCTAAAAATTAAGTACTCTTCGTTCATTTCTTTAATCTTAACTATTTTCGAAAAACCGTCATTTTATTTACACTGTTAGTCCCCTAACTTCTGTCGGGTTGAATATGGAAAAGAGGTATTTTCCCCTGTAACCAACATAGTTTCAATAAAAAGTTAAACTTTAACTGCTTAGTCTTAACTAAGCAGTAGAGAGATCTCCCACATTTTTCCAGACACCCTGTAGAGGACATATATGTGATAGAATGATGTCAGATTTCGAAGATAATAGGTATAGGGGGTTTCGAGATCAAAACTTACAAATATTACGAAATAAATTAATGGAATACAATTTCTTGGTCAGAATTGTTGTCAAATTCAGAATTATATTCTGCAGTAGATTGACTTATTATTGTAGGTGGACTTAACAATTGTACAGCTTCCAGAGATAAACTGCGCATTTTTTTTCTGTGGCAATTTACGGATACTTGAAATGTATGGATCAGATGTTACCATGAGCCGATTCCAAACATCTTCCATTGTTTTTGTTCTTAAACACTTTCGTGATAAATTTTATCGGATACTTTTGATGTCTTTGTTCCGAGCTTCTTGAGCGTCTTTGGATAGCTGGCCGATTGGTAGTAATGCATGAGCTATTATTTTTGGACCATGGATTAGAAATTTGTGCACCGAGGTAGGCATATAATACCACGGATATAATTCGACAAATAGACGCGCAGTTTCTTTAGCATATTTTTGAAATTTTTCAGTATTAATGTCATGGCCACTCGAAACTGCCTGAAGAGTAACGTAGACGCGTTTGATTAAATTCGTTATCATAGCAGACACAGTTGAGTTTTCGAAAAAACGCCGAGCTGTATTGCCATCATTGGTGCTGCCGAATCCAGGCTTTGGACGATCGACGATCAGTCCTAATTCGATACGGAAGCCCTTTTGAACAATTCTCTTGCTCTCTTCTACAATCCGCTTTTCTTCCTCAGTGCGTGCATGCCATTTTTTAATTTTCAGTTTGTAGGACAAATGCAAACTGCATTCGAAAAAACGTATCCACCCATGCAATGTAGATAGTCCGAACCAGATATTAGATACTTTATTATATAATACGATATATATATTTATATAATACGATTTCTAATTGTAAGGGCCAAGGCCCTTTGAATTTCCCTCCCCATCGCTATTGTCGTCATTGACGTTTCTTTGTAGAAGAGCATCGATGTTATTAAAATCTTTGGATGTAGCTCCACATAAGTAGCAACGTAGAGAAGAGCTAGTAGATGTCAATGCATTGCAAACTTTTCCATCGATCATAGTTAATATCATTTTAAATTCAACTGAAATTTCGTTCTGATTTAGTATTGTTTCGTCAGCAACCAGTGTCTTTATCTGGTCTTCAATGTAGCGTTCTTCATTGACTATCGATTCTGTGTTTTCGTGCAGAAACTGTAATCTTAGGGGTTTACAAAATCGAGAAGAAGAAGACCTAGGGGGTTCTTCCAAATCACAATTTCTGCAGATGCAGCACCTCCTTAATGTCAAATGAAAATCTTCTTGCTCTCTGCGGTCTTCGGCAGCAGCACCAGGACAAGCGGGATGGGCTTCTTGTCCCTCCCGATGGGCATTCTGTGCACCGACGTGATGTCGTACCCTTTCGCGCTCAGGGCTTCTTTGACATCAGCGACATCGAGAGGTTCAGGGATGCCCCTGATGACGATCCTCAGAGGCTTATTCTCCGTTAACTGGAAAGTGTAGTACGGCAGTTTCGTCTCCGTCAGGTAGGTCGTCATCCGTTTGTAATCCTCGGAGGTTCAGGGGTGAATGCTGATGCCTTCGAAGGTCGACCTTGTTTTCACGAAGCCGATAAATTGCTTGGCGAGGGCCGCCGAGAGGGAAACCCAGTTGTCCTTTTCGCGAATGACAACTGGCGGCACTCGCTGTCGTAGCTGCTCGGGCTGGTGGTGTTGTGGCTGTGGCTGGTGTTGTGGCTGTGGCTGCTAGTCGTCGTCTCCGTCGGAGTCCCCCAGGGCTTCGAAGCTATTCGACTGCTCGAAGCGCGGCTTTTGGATTGGCTGCGGAGGTTTAGCGGGCTTCTTCCGCTTGCGGGACACTTCCGTGAAATCTGTCTCCATCCGCACCACCTGGGGGGGGGGGGCATCGGGGCGGCGCACAGTGGGAGCAAATCTCAAAATGCTGGCCAAATGTTTTGTATTCGGGTAAAAATTTGTACTCGGGGTTTCTCGGGGCGCTGATGACGAGTCGGAAGTAAAAACTAAAAAAAAACAAAATGTCGGACCCAATATACAGGGTGTCCGGGAAAATCAAGTTTTTTACACATAATTATTGAACCACCAGGTATATTCCATTTTCTTTTAATATGATGTATACCAGGTAGGACCCTTCAAATTACTATCCAAGAAAGTTTTGTGAATTACTCACAGCTGCAGGGGCGGCCTAGCTGTGACACTCATGACCCAATTTTTTACGCCCTGTATGATAAGAACTTTGGACAACGTTTTTACATACCTTTAACTATTGTCTAAAAATTAAGTACTCTTCGTTCATTTCTTTAATCTTAACTATTTTCGAAAAACCGTCATTTTATTTACACTGTTAGTCCCCTAACTTCTGTCGGGTTGAATATGGAAAAGAGGTATTTTCCCCTGTAACCAACATAGTTTCAATAAAAAGTTAAACTTTAACTGCTTAGTCTTAACTAAGCAGTAGAGAGATCTCCCACATTTTTCCAGACACCCTGTAGAGGACATATATGTGATAGAATGATGTCAGATTTCGAAGATAATAGGTATAGGGGGGTTTCGAGATCAAAACTTACAAATATTACGAAATAAATTAATGGAATACAATTTCTTGGTCAGAATTGTTGTCAAATTCAGAATTATATTCTGCAGTAGATTGACTTATTATTGTAGGTGGGCTTAACAATTGTACAGCTTCCAGAGATAAACTGCGCATTTTTTTTCTGTGGCAATTTACGGATACTTGAAATGTATGGATCAGATGTTACCATGAGCCGATTCCAAACATCTTCCATTGTTTTTGTTCTTAAACACTTTCGTGATAAATTTTATCGGATACTTTTGATGTCTTTGTTCCGAGCTTCTTGAGCGTCTTTGGATAGCTGGCCGATTGGTAGTAATGCATGAGCTATTATTTTTGGACCATGGATTAGAAATTTGTGCACCGAGGTAGGCATATAATACCACGGATATAATTCGACAAATAGACGCGCAGTTTCTTCAGCATATTTTTGAAATTTTTCAGTATTAATGTCATGGCCACTCGAAACTGCCTGAAGAATAACGTAGACGCGTTTGATTAAATTCGTTATCATAGCAGACACAGTTGAGTTTTCGAAAAAACGCCGAGCTGTATTGCCATCATTGGTGCTGCCGAATCCAGGCTTTGGACGATCGACGATCAGTCCTAATTCGATACGGAAGCCCTTTTGAACAATTCTCTTGCTCTCTTCTACAATCCGCTTTTCTTCCTCAGTGCGTGCATGCCATTTTTTAATTTTCAGTTTGTAGGACAAATGCAAACTGCATTCGAAAAAACGTATCCACCCATGCAATGTAGATAGTCCGAACCAGATATTAGATACTTTATTATATAATACGATATATATATTTATATAATACGATTTCTAATTGTAAGGGCCAAGGCCCTTTGAATTTCCCTCCCTATCGCTATTGTCTTCATTGACGTTTCTTTGTAGAAGAGCATCGATGTTATTAAAATCTTTGGATGTAGCTCCACATAAGTAGCAACGTAGAGAAGAGCTAGTAGATGTCAATGCATTGCAAACTTTTCCATCGATCATAGTTAATATCATTTTAAATTCAACTGAAATTTCGTTTTGATTTAGTATTGTTTCGTCAGCAACCAGTGTCTTTATCTGGTCTTCAATGTAGCGTTCTTCATTGACTATCGATTCTGTGTTTTCGTGCAGAAACTGTAATCTTAGGGGTTTACAAAATCGAGAAGAAGAAGACCTAGGGTTCTTCCAAATCACAATTTCTGCAGATGCAGCACCTCCTTAATGTCAAATGAAAATCTTCTTGCTCTCTGCGGTCTTCGGCAGCAGCACCAGGACAAGCGGGATGGGCTTCTTGTCCCTCCCGATGGGCATTCTGTGCACCGACGTGATGTCGTACCCTTTCGCGCTCAGGGCTTCTTTGACATCAGCGACATTGAGAGGTTCAGGGATGCCCCTGATGACGATCCTCAGAGGTTTATTCTCCGTTAACTGGAAAGTGTAGTACGGCAGTTTCGTCTCCGTCAGGTAGGTCGTCATCCGTTTGTAATCCTCGGAGGTTCAGGGGTGAATGCTGATGCCTTCGAAGGTCGACCTTGTTTTCACGAAGTCGATAAATTGCTTGGCGAGGGCCGCCGAGAGGGAAACCCAGTTGTCCTTTTCGCGAATGACAACTGGCGGCACTCGCTGTCGTAGCTGCTCGGGCTGGTGGTGTTGTGGCTGTGGCTGGTGTTGTGGCTGTGGCTGCTAGTCGTCGTCTCCGTCGGGGTCCCCCAGGGCTTCGAAGCTATTCGACTGCTCGAAGCGCGGCTTTTGGATTGGCTGCGGAGGTTTAGCGGGCTTCTTCCGCTTGCGGGACACTTCCGTGAAATCTGTCTCCATCCGCACCACCTGGGGGGGGGGGGGGCATCGGGGCGGCGCACAGTGGGAGAAAATCTCAAAATGCTGGCCAAATGTTTTGTATTCGGGTAAAAATTTGTACTCGGGGTTTCTCGGGGCGCTGATGACGAGTCGGAAGTAAAAACTAAAAAAAAACAAAATGTCGGACCCAATATACAGGGTGTCCGGGAAAATCAAGTTTTTTACACATAATTATTGAACCACCAGGTATATTCCATTTTCTTTTAATATGATGTATACCAGGTAGGACCCTTCAAATTACTATCCAAGAAAGTTTTGTGAATTACTCACAGCTGCAGGGGCGGCCTAGCTGTGACACTCATGACCCAATTTTTTACGCCCTGTATGATAAGAACTTTGGACAACGTTTTTACATACCTTTAACTATTGTCTAAAAATTAAGTACTCTTCGTTCATTTCTTTAATCTTAACTATTTTCGAAAAACCGTCATTTTATTTACACTGTTAGTCCCCTAACTTCTGTCGGGTTGAATATGGAAAAGAGGTATTTTCCCCTGTAACCAACATAGTTTCAATAAAAAGTTAAACTTTAACTGCTTAGTCTTAACTAAGCAGTAGAGAGATCTCCCACATTTTTCCAGACACCCTGTAGAGGACATATATGTGATAGAATGATGTCAGATTTCGAAGATAATAGGTATAGGGGGGTTTCGAGATCAAAACTTACAAATATTACGAAATAAATTAATGGAATACAATTTCTTGGTCAGAATTGTTGTCAAATTCAGAATTATATTCTGCAGTAGATTGACTTATTATTGTAGGTGGGCTTAACAATTGTACAGCTTCCAGAGATAAACTGCGCATTTTTTTTCTGTGGCAATTTACGGATACTTGAAATGTATGGATCAGATGTTACCATGAGCCGATTCCAAACATCTTCCATTGTTTTTGTTCTTAAACACTTTCGTGATAAATTTTATCGGATACTTTTGATGTCTTTGTTCCGAGCTTCTTGAGCGTCTTTGGATAGCTGGCCGATTGGTAGTAATGCATGAGCTATTATTTTTGGACCATGGATTAGAAATTTGTGCACCGAGGTAGGCATATAATACCACGGATATAATTCGACAAATAGACGCGCAGTTTCTTCAGCATATTTTTGAAATTTTTCAGTATAAATGTCATGGCCACTCGAAACTGCCTGAAGAATAACGTAGACGCGTTTGATTAAATTCGTTATCATAGCAGACACAGTTGAGTTTTCGAAAAAACGCCGAGCTGTATTGCCATCATTGGTGCTGCCGAATCCAGGCTTTGGACGATCGACGATCAGTCCTAATTCGATACGGAAGCCCTTTTGAACAATTCTCTTGCTCTCTTCTACAATCCGCTTTTCTTCCTCAGTGCGTGCATGCCATTTTTTAATTTTCAGTTTGTAGGACAAATGCAAACTGCATTCGAAAAAACGTATCCACCCATGCAATGTAGATAGTCCGAACCAGATATTAGATACTTTATTATATAATACGATATATATATTTATATAATACGATTTCTAATTGTAAGGGCCAAGGCCTTTTGAATTTCCCTCCCCATCGCTATTGTCGTCATTGACGTTTCTTTGTAGAAGAGCATCGATGTTATTAAAATCTTTGGATGTAGCTCCACATAAGTAGCAACGTAGAGAAGAGCTAGTAGATGTCAATGCATTGCAAACTTTTCCATCGATCATAGTTAATATCATTTTAAATTCAACTGAAATTTCGTTCTGATTTAGTATTGTTTCGTCAGCAACCAGTGTCTTTATCTGGTCTTCAATGTAGCGTTCTTCATTGACTATCGATTCTGTGTTTTCGTGCAGAAACTGTAATCTTAGGGGTTTACAAAATCGAGAAGAAGAAGACCTAGGGGGTTCTTCCAAATCACAATTTCTGCAGATGCAGCACCTCCTTAATGTCAAATGAAAATCTTCTTGCTCTCTGCGGTCTTCGGCAGCAGCACCAGGACAAGCGGGATGGGCTTCTTGTCCCTCCCGATGGGCATTCTGTGCACCGACGTGATGTCGTACCCTTTCGCGCTCAGGGCTTCTTTGACATCAGCGACATCGAGAGGTTCAGGGATGCCCCTGATGACGATCCTCAGAGGCTTATTCTCCGTTAACTGGAAAGTGTAGTACGGCAGTTTCGTCTCCGTCAGGTAGGTCGTCATCCGTTTGTAATCCTCGGAGGTTCAGGGGTGAATGCTGATGCCTTCGAAGGTCGACCTTGTTTTCACGAAGCCGATAAATTGCTTGGCGAGGGCCGCCGAGAGGGAAACCCAGTTGTCCTTTTCGCGAATGACAACTGGCGGCACTCGCTGTCGTAGCTGCTCGGGCTGGTGGTGTTGTGGCTGTGGCTGGTGTTGTGGCTGTGGCTGCTAGTCGTCGTCTCCGTCGGAGTCCCCCAGGGCTTCGAAGCTATTCGACTGCTCGAAGCGCGGCTTTTGGATTGGCTGCGGAGGTTTAGCGGGCTTCTTCCGCTTGCGGGACACTTCCGTGAAATCTGTCTCCATCCGCACCACCTGGGGGGGGGGGCATCGGGGCGGCGCACAGTGGGAGCAAATCTCAAAATGCTGGCCAAATGTTTTGTATTCGGGTAAAAATTTGTACTCGGGGTTTCTCGGGGCGCTGATGACGAGTCGGAAGTAAAAACTAAAAAAAAACAAAATGTCGGACCCAATATACAGGGTGTCCGGGAAAATCAAGTTTTTTACACATAATTATTGAACCACCAGGTATATTCCATTTTCTTTTAATATGATGTATACCAGGTAGGACCCTTCAAATTACTATCCAAGAAAGTTTTGTGAATTACTCACAGCTGCAGGGGCGGCCTAGCTGTGACACTCATGACCCAATTTTTTACGCCCTGTATGATAAGAACTTTGGACAACGTTTTTACATACCTTTAACTATTGTCTAAAAATTAAGTACTCTTCGTTCATTTCTTTAATCTTAACTATTTTCGAAAAACCGTCATTTTATTTACACTGTTAGTCCCCTAACTTCTGTCGGGTTGAATATGGAAAAGAGGTATTTTCCCCTGTAACCAACATAGTTTCAATAAAAAGTTAAACTTTAACTGCTTAGTCTTAACTAAGCAGTAGAGAGATCTCCCACATTTTTCCAGACACCCTGTAGAGGGCATATATGTGATAGAATGATGTCAGATTTCGAAGATAATAGGTATAGGGGGGTTTCGAGATCAAAACTTACAAATATTACGAAATAAATTAATGGAATACAATTTCTTGGTCAGAATTGTTGTCAAATTCAGAATTATATTCTGCAGTAGATTGACTTATTATTGTAGGTGGGCTTAACAATTGTACAGCTTCCAGAGATAAACTGCGCATTTTTTTTCTGTGGCAATTTACGGATACTTGAAAAGTATGGATCAGATGTTACCATGAGCCGATTCCAAACATCTTCCATTGTTTTTGTTCTTAAACACTTTCGTGATAAATTTTATCGGATACTTTTGATGTCTTTGTTCCGAGCTTCTTGAGCGTCTTTGGATAGCTGGCCGATTGGTAGTAATGCATGAGCTATTATTTTTGGACCATGGATTAGAAATTTGTGCACCGAGGTAGGCATATAATACCACGGATATAATTCGACAAATAGACGCGCAGTTTCTTCAGCATATTTTTGAAATTTTTCAGTATAAATGTCATGGCCACTCGAAACTGCCTGAAGAATAACGTAGACGCGTTTGATTAAATTCGTTATCATAGCAGACACAGTTGAGTTTTCGAAAAAACGCCGAGCTGTATTGCCATCATTGGTGCTGCCGAATCCAGGCTTTGGACGATCGACGATCAGTCCTAATTCGATACGGAAGCCCTTTTGAACAATTCTCTTGCTCTCTTCTACAATCCGCTTTTCTTCCTCAGTGCGTGCATGCCATTTTTTAATTTTCAGTTTGTAGGACAAATGCAAACTGCATTCGAAAAAACGTATCCACCCATGCAATGTAGATAGTCCGAACCAGATATTAGATACTTTATTATATAATACGATATATATATTTATATAATACGATTTCTAATTGTAAGGGCCAAGGCCCTTTGAATTTCCCTCCCCATCGCTATTGTCGTCATTGACGTTTCTTTGTAGAAGAGCATCGATGTTATTAAAATCTTTGGATGTAGCTCCACATAAGTAGCAACGTAGAGAAGAGCTAGTAGATGTCAATGCATTGCAAACTTTTCCATCGATCATAGTTAATATCATTTTAAATTCAACTGAAATTTCGTTCTGATTTAGTATTGTTTCGTCAGCAACCAGTGTCTTTATCTGGTCTTCAATGTAGCGTTCTTCATTGACTATCGATTCTGTGTTTTCGTGCAGAAACTGTAATCTTAGGGGTTTACAAAATCGAGAAGAAGAAGACCTAGGGGGTTCTTCCAAATCACAATTTCTGCAGATGCAGCACCTCCTTAATGTCAAATGAAAATCTTCTTGCTCTCTGCGGTCTTCGGCAGCAGCACCAGGACAAGCGGGATGGGCTTCTTGTCCCTCCCGATGGGCATTCTGTGCACCGACGTGATGTCGTACCCTTTCGCGCTCAGGGCTTCTTTGACATCAGCGACATCGAGAGGTTCAGGGATGCCCCTGATGACGATCCTCAGAGGCTTATTCTCCGTTAACTGGAAAGTGTAGTACGGCAGTTTCGTCTCCGTCAGGTAGGTCGTCATCCGTTTGTAATCCTCGGAGGTTCAGGGGTGAATGCTGATGCCTTCGAAGGTCGACCTTGTTTTCACGAAGCCGATAAATTGCTTGGCGAGGGCCGCCGAGAGGGAAACCCAGTTGTCCTTTTCGCGAATGACAACTGGCGGCACTCGCTGTCGTAGCTGCTCGGGCTGGTGGTGTTGTGGCTGTGGCTGGTGTTGTGGCTGTGGCTGCTAGTCGTCGTCTCCGTCGGAGTCCCCCAGGGCTTCGAAGCTATTCGACTGCTCGAAGCGCGGCTTTTGGATTGGCTGCGGAGGTTTAGCGGGCTTCTTCCGCTTGCGGGACACTTCCGTGAAATCTGTCTCCATCCGCACCACCTGGGGGGGGGGCATCGGGGCGGCGCACAGTGGGAGCAAATCTCAAAATGCTGGCCAAATGTTTTGTATTCGGGTAAAAATTTGTACTCGGGGTTTCTCTGGGCGCTGATGACGAGTCGGAAGTAAAAACTAAAAAAAAACAAAATGTCGGACCCAATATACAGGGTGTCCGGGAAAATCAAGTTTTTTACACATAATTATTGAACCACCAGGTATATTCCATTTTCTTTTAATATGATGTATACCAGGTAGGACCCTTCAAATTACTATCCAAGAAAGTTTTGTGAATTACTCACAGCTGCAGGGGCGGCCTAGCTGTGACACTCATGACCCAATTTTTTACGCCCTGTATGATAAGAACTTTGGACAACGTTTTTACATACCTTTAACTATTGTCTAAAAATTAAGTACTCTTCGTTCATTTCTTTAATCTTAACTATTTTCGAAAAACCGTCATTTTATTTACACTGTTAGTCCCCTAACTTCTGTCGGGTTGAATATGGAAAAGAGGTATTTTCCCCTGTAACCAACATAGTTTCAATAAAAAGTTAAACTTTAACTGCTTAGTCTTAACTAAGCAGTAGAGAGATCTCCCACATTTTTCCAGACACCCTGTAGAGGACATATATGTGATAGAATGATGTCAGATTTCGAAGATAATAGGTATAGGGGGTTTCGAGATCAAAACTTACAAATATTACGAAATAAATTAATGGAATACAATTTCTTGGTCAGAATTGTTGTCAAATTCAGAATTATATTCTGCAGTAGATTGACTTATTATTGTAGGTGGGCTTAACAATTGTACAGCTTCCAGAGATAAACTGCGCATTTTTTTTCTGTGGCAATTTACGGATACTTGAAATGTATGGATCAGATGTTACCATGAGCCGATTCCAAACATCTTCCATTGTTTTTGTTCTTAAACACTTTCGTGATAAATTTTATCGGATACTTTTGATGTCTTTGTTCCGAGCTTCTTGAGCGTCTTTGGATAGCTGGCCGATTGGTAGTAATGCATGAGCTATTATTTTTGGACCATGGATTAGAAATTTGTGCACCGAGGTAGGCATATAATACCACGGATATAATTCGACAAATAGACGCGCAGTTTCTTCAGCATATTTTTGAAATTTTTCAGTATAAATGTGATGGCCACTCGAAACTGCCTGAAGAATAACGTAGACGCGTTTGATTAAATTCGTTATCATAGCAGACACAGTTGAGTTTTCGAAAAAACGCCGAGCTGTATTGCCATCATTGGTGCTGCCGAATCCAGGCTTTGGACGATCGACGATCAGTCCTAATTCGATACGGAAGCCCTTTTGAACAATTCTCTTGCTCTCTTCTACAATCCGCTTTTCTTCCTCAGTGCGTGCATGCCATTTTTACTTCCTTTTACGATAAAGGAAGTATTGGATTCACCCCAAAAATTCGAAATTGAGTTTTCAACAGATCTTCACGTTTTAGAGTCCCCTGATCCCAAAAAACATATTTTTTTTCATTGGTCTGTGTGTCTGTCTGTCTGTGTGTCTGTCTGTCTGTGTGTCTGTCTGTCTGTCTGTGTGTCTGTCTGTGAACAGAATATCTCAAAAACGAAAAGAGGTATGGCGTTGAAACTTCATATATAAGTTTTGTGTACTATGTAGATAAGACAGCAAGCTTTTGAAGAAAATCGCATAACCGGAAGTAGGTGTTTACTCTTGTGATTTTTCAGTTTTTTTCGATTTTTTCAAAAACGGCTCTAACGATTTTTTTCAAACTTCACATTTTTATTACATTTTTAATGTGCATTGACGTGAGATAGGTGATTTTCCAGTTGAATACTTCTAAAGTGGGTTTCTTTTGTTTTTTTTTCTATTTTTTTTATTAACTCCTATTTTAAATAGAACACCCGGTATATTATTACATTTTTGAATTCTGCTTAAGATTTTAGAGAAAATTTGTCTCTTCAACTAACGCTGTATTTTGTACCGTTTTTGTAGAATTCGTAATTTTTGAAAAATTTTGACATATGCTTAAAAATTAAAAATTAAATTTTTGACTAATTATAAGATCACTGTAAAAGGAAGTTGTGTGAGTGTATCACACCAGATTTTTTAATTTTCAGTTTGTAGGACAAATGCAAACTGCATTCGAAAAAACGTATCCACCCATGCAATGTAGATAGTCCGAACCAGATATTAGATACTTTATTATATAATACGATATATATATTTATATAATACGATTTCTAATTGTAAGGGCCAAGGCCCTTTGAATTTCCCTCCCCATCGCTATTGTCGTCATTGACGTTTCTTTGTAGAAGAGCATCGATGTTATTAAAATCTTTGGATGTAGCTCCACATAAGTAGCAACGTAGAGAAGAGCTAGTAGATGTCAATGCATTGCAAACTTTTCCATCGATCATAGTTAATATCATTTTAAATTCAACTGAAATTTCGTTCTGATTTAGTATTGTTTCGTCAGCAACCAGTGTCTTTATCTGGTCTTCAATGTAGCGTTCTTCATTGACTATCGATTCTGTGTTTTCGTGCAGAAACTGTAATCTTAGGGGTTTACAAAATCGAGAAGAAGAAGACCTAGGGGGTTCTTCCAAATCACAATTTCTGCAGATGCAGCACCTCCTTAATGTCAAATGAAAATCTTCTTGCTCTCTGCGGTCTTCGGCAGCAGCACCAGGACAAGCGGGATGGGCTTCTTGTCCCTCCCGATGGGCATTCTGTGCACCGACGTGATGTCGTACCCTTTCGCGCTCAGGGCTTCTTTGACATCAGCGACATCGAGAGGTTCAGGGATGCCCCTGATGACGATCCTCAGAGGCTTATTCTCCGTTAACTGGAAAGTGTAGTACGGCAGTTTCGTCTCCGTCAGGTAGGTCGTCATCCGTTTGTAATCCTCGGAGGTTCAGGGGTGAATGCTGATGCCTTCGAAGGTCGACCTTGTTTTCACGAAGCCGATAAATTGCTTGGCGAGGGCCGCCGAGAGGGAAACCCAGTTGTCCTTTTCGCGAATGACAACTGGCGGCACTCGCTGTCGTAGCTGCTCGGGCTGGTGGTGTTGTGGCTGTGGCTGGTGTTGTGGCTGTGGCTGCTAGTCGTCGTCTCCGTCGGAGTCCCCCAGGGCTTCGAAGCTATTCGACTGCTCGAAGCGCGGCTTTTGGATTGGCTGCGGAGGTTTAGCGGGCTTCTTCCGCTTGCGGGACACTTCCGTGAAATCTGTCTCCATCCGCACCACCTGGGGGGGGGGGGGGGCATCGGGGCGGCGCACAGTGGGAGCAAATCTCAAAATGCTGGCCAAATGTTTTGTATTCGGGTAAAAATTTGTACTCGGGGTTTCTCGGGGCGCTGATGACGAGTCGGAAGTAAAAACTAAAAAAAAACAAAATGTCGGACCCAATATACAGGGTGTCCGGGAAAATCAAGTTTTTTACACATAATTATTGAATCACCAGGTATATTCCATTTTCTTTTAATATGATGTATACCAGGTAGGACCCTTCAAATTACTATCCAAGAAAGTTTTGTGAATTACTCACAGCTGCAGGGGCTGTGACACTCATGACCCAATTTTTTACGCCCTGTATGATAAGAACTTTGGACAACGTTTTTACATACCTTTAACTATTGTCTAAAAATTAAGTACTCTTCGTTCATTTCTTTAATCTTAACTATTTTCGAAAAACCGTCATTTTATTTACACTGTTAGTCCCCTAACTTCTGTCGGGTTGAATATGGAAAAGAGGTATTTTCCCCTGTAACCAACATAGTTTCAATAAAAAGTTAAACTTTAACTGCTTAGTCTTAACTAAGCAGTAGAGAGATCTCCCACATTTTTCCAGACACCCTGTAGAGGGCATATATGTGATAGAATGATGTCAGATTTCGAAGATAATAGGTATAGGGGGGTTTCGAGATCAAAACTTACAAATATTACGAAATAAATTAATGGAATACAATTTCTTGGTCAGAATTGTTGTCAAATTCAGAATTATATTCTGCAGTAGATTGACTTATTATTGTAGGTGGGCTTAACAATTGTACAGCTTCCAGAGATAAACTGCGCATTTTTTTTCTGTGGCAATTTACGGATACTTGAAATGTATGGATCAGATGTTACCATGAGCCGATTCCAAACATCTTCCATTGTTTTTGTTCTTAAACACTTTCGTGATAAATTTTATCGGATACTTTTGATGTCTTTGTTCCGAGCTTCTTGAGCGTCTTTGGACAGCTGGCCGATTGGTAGTAATGCATGAGCTATTATTTTTGGACCATGGATTAGAAATTTGTGCACCGAGGTAGGCATATAATACCACGGATATAATTCGACAAATAGACGCGCAGTTTCTTCAGCATATTTTTGAAATTTTTCAGTATTAATGTCATGGCCACTCGAAACTGCCTGAAGAATAACGTAGACGCGTTTGATTAAATTCGTTATCATAGCAGACACAGTTGAGTTTTCGAAAAAACGCCGAGCTGTATTGCCATCATTGGTGCTGCCGAATCCAGGCTTTGGACGATCGACGATCAGTCCTAATTCGATACGGAAGCCCTTTTGAACAATTCTCTTGCTCTCTTCTACAATCCGCTTTTCTTCCTCAGTGCGTGCATGCCATTTTTTAATTTTCAGTTTGTAGGACAAATGCAAACTGCATTCGAAAAAACGTATCCACCCATGCAATGTAGATAGTCCGAACCAGATATTAGATACTTTATTATATAATACGATATATATATATATAATAGGATTTATATAATACGATTTCTAATTGTAAGGGCCAAGGCCCTTTGAATTTCCCTCCCTATCGCTATTGTCTTCATTGACGTTTCTTTGTAGAAGAGCATCGATGTTATTAAAATCTTTGGATGTAGCTCCACATAAGTAGCAACGTAGAGAAGAGCTAGTAGATGTCAATGCATTGCAAACTTTTCCATCGATCATAGTTAATATCATTTTAAATTCAACTGAAATTTCGTTCTGATTTAGTATTGTTTCGTAAGGAACGAGTGTCTTTATCTGGTCTTCAGGCTGGTCATCCATTGGAAGCGTAGTCGCGCGACTGGGAGGTAGCGCGTATACGTCAGTATATGAGCGACAGTGCGACTGAGCGATTGGTATCATCCACTGCAGGTGACTATATTGCATAGTTTGCGACTGCAATCCGAAGAAGAAAGTGGTTGTGTATTGAGAAAATCGTATACAATGGATGTGCAAGACCTGTACTTTTTAGAGAATTCCTATATGTGGCGCTTGCGAGCTTGTCGTCGTAAAAAAAGACGTTCGTGTTGGGTGAATGAGATACTTAGTAGAAGGAATGAACTTGGAGAGTTCCACCACCTGCATGACGATTTGTTGAATAATCCGCACAAATTTTTTGATTATTATCGAATGTGTCCGGAGACATTTCAATACATTTTGAGTGCTATAGACTCATCGATCATTAAATATTCAAATTTCAGGGAAGCAATAACACCTGCGGAACGTTTAACTGTGACTCTAAGGTGAGTAAAGCAATTTATTTATCAAATATCTTTATTAAGTTAGACAGAATCATAAAAGTACAACTTCTGTAGATATTATTATTCAAATAGTGATGCACTACAACAACGGAGGTAATAACTATTTGTCATAAAAACGAAATTAAAAAGTGTGAAGAGAAAAAATAATAGTAGGTACACCGCAAGTACAAAACTCGTTTAATTCTTATTACTACTTATTGGTGGTACTCCTACATAACACGCCTCTTGGGTGCTTGAAAAAGTTCCGAAATACTGTCCCATACTTGGATTAATGTCGCCTGTCACTGCATCAGATGTTTCAGCCGTCCATGATGTTAACGGTACACTTGCTTCTGTGGTCCAAGACCTCGGAGATGGTGATGTTGTGTAAAGAGACGGTGTATGCGAAGATCTGTTGTATACCTCTTCTTCATCAATAAGAACTTGCTGAAGTTTATTTCGTACAGTCAATTTACGATGTTCGGGAACTCTTTTTAGGTATGGAAGGAGGCTCACTAAAAACTGATATTCGCTGTCCCCTTGTTTGTTAGAAGCATGTTCGGTAAATAATTGTAATTTAGCCCTCTCAATTTCTAGAAATCTGTCATCAACCGTGTTGTCGGGTAGATTTATTTTTTTACGCTTATAATTCTTAGTTGTAGGTGTTGGAGGCCCAACAGAAGGAACATCAGCATTGTTTGGTTGTGTATCATGTTGTAGTTTACGTTTCTGATGAGTACCTGCAGGTGGAGGAGGCCCCATCTGCGTAATTTCACCCGATGAGGTATTACCGGGATTACTGGCAATTATGTTAGATGTTTGCGACTCAGACAAATTATCACCTGCTATAATATCTCCATCATCGTTCTCAGAAGGAGTATTTTCTGGAGAGGCAACGTTTCCTTTGAGCTGCCGTGGTTCAATTATGTCGGAAAGGAACATCATTTGGTCAAAAAACGGCCATGAAGACGAACCTTCCTCCGGTGCTTCATCTCCAGACTTAAAAACTTTTTTATACTCTCTTCTAAATACATCGCGCAGCCCTTTCCACTTTTTCTTTACTTCACTAACTAAAACAGAACATTACAGTTTTGATAACAATACATGTATTTGTAGTATTATATTGCTCAATAAACACACATGTTGCATTAGAATTCATATGTTAATTCATGCAAAGGAATGAACTATGTAATAAGACAAGTCAGTAGTACATATTTTGTTATGTTTTGTTACAGATACTTGGCCACAGGTTCTTCATTCAAGACTTTGGGGTATTCTTTTAGGATGTCAGATGCAACAGTAGGAAGAATAGTTAAAGAAACATGCAGAGCTATTTGGAGCACTTGAACATTGTACACATGCCGTTCCCTCCTACAGATGAACAATTGGATTCAATAATAGAAGGTTTTTGGCGAAAGTGGAAATTTCCTAATTGTGTTGGGTGCATCGATGGAAAACATATACGCATACGAAATCCGTACCATTCAGGCAGCATGTTCAGAAATTACAAACATTTCTTTTCGACTGTGCTACAAGGTGTTGCAGGACCCGATTATAAGTTCATTACCATTGATACAGGAGGATACGGCAAGGAGAGTGATGGTGGCGTGTTTTCCAATTCCTATCTCTATAGAAGACTTGAAAGAAACGAGTTAGGTAATAAACGGTATACCACACTGCCTGGAACGAATATTAAAGTTCCGCGTGTTCTTTTGGAGATGAAGCCTATCCCCTAAAAACTTATTTGATGCGACCTTTTCCTGCACTACAACTTGGACCTTCACAAATCATTTTTAATAAGCGTCTTTCAAAGCACGGCAAGTTATTGAATGTGCCTTTGGTATAATTAGCGCCAAATGGCGAGTGCTTCAAAGAGGCATTGAGGTAGAGCCAAATTTTGTAGATGATATTGTTAAATGTATATGTTTGCTGCACAACATTATAATCGACAAAGAAGGTGAACTACAACCTGTGTTACTACCTCAACAGTCAAAAACCAGCAATGCACAAGCCAGATTTGCCTCCCTTGGTGAAAACAGAAGCGTCACTACCGCTTATGTGATCAGAGAAAAATTTACAGCATATTTTTGTGAACACGAAGCAAACGCTTAAAAAATGTATGTGCACACTTTTATGTATTGACAGTATTTTATCTATGTGTTTGCCTCAATATTTTATTTGATTTCATCCTTTGCTTATTTAGTAATCATATTTTGTTAAAACATATATTAAACAATAATAACAGTAATATGGAATTTTTTACTTGGAAATAAAAAACGCCTGTTAGATTAATATTATTATAACAAATTAGTTCCTTACCATCAGCACCTAGTTCTTCCCCAACCTTTGCCCATAGTTTCCTCTGAACATCACGACAATGATATCTTTTATCTTTCATATCCACAACGGGGACTTCTCACGAATGGCACTAATCAGTCTTTCGTTGTCCATCTCCATATCAACAATGAACACGCAATAGAGCACAGACGATTAATAATCGACTAATCCCATTTTACGCGGATCGGTCGCCAGTCGCCTGCAGTCGACTGAACCCGGTTGCTCAAGGTCGCTTACAGTGGATGCTGTTAACTTACATTTAGTATAGTGGGATTAGTCGCGCGTATGCGGACGTATACGCGCTACCTCCCAGTCGCGCGACTACGCTTCCAATGGATGACCAGCCTTATGGTTGCAACTGGACGCAAATAACCGCCAATCCTTTTCCAACCCCACTTTAGCGAATCTTTATTGACATTGAGCCATTGCTGCACTTGATAGTAAACTCTATAAGAGTGTTGTTGTGCAGCTGCTAAAGTGGGGGAAAGTACAGCCACTTCAAATTTGTGTGTACAGGCTCCTTTGCGATGGTCTGCAAGTAACGTTGAAGGCTCCGAGTATCCAAATTATCTGCATTTTTTTATGCAAATATCGAAATGAAGAAATGGTTCCAGCATCAGCTAGCGCATCTGGATCTGCATTTGGGTTGTTAAAAGTCAACAGCTTTGTGTAAAACTCCTCGTCACTTTGCACTTTTTCAGAAGGCTTTATTTTTCCCTTTCTATAAATTGAAGAAACGGTATCACATCCGGCGAAAGTGTAAGCTGTCAAGACAACATCCTTCATTTCCGTGATACCACGCTGTATCCACCAGTGTAGTAAACTTTTTCTTCTTGGTTACCTTTCTTCGGTACAATCATCTTCAACTGTTTGTTGGCTGGAGCATGAACAACCAACAGGACCAATAAATCGATGTCATTGCCAATTACGATAGTCTCTGTTTCCTTGTTTGATTCGTCAATTGCTGTAAAAACGATCTTGATGTCAGCACCGCCTTCTGCCTGAATCACTTTGCAGCCAGCTTGCTGTTGTGTACAGTGATTAGAGCAATTAGTTGCATCTTGTTTTTAGTATTAGTTAGAAATTTTGCTTGTCCAAGAGTGACATTAATTCCATCTTCCACTTTCACTTCAACATGTGTAGTAGTGGATGATCTGCGCAAATGTACGAGTATGTCGTCTTTGGTGCTGGGTGCTTCACCATAACCATCTCGCCTCCCAACTTCCTTGAACCCTTTATATAATACACTTGGAGCGAATATTACGAGTTCATAGACGTAATCTTTGAATTTTTGCCAAACAGAAAAAGTTACATTTTTACCCCCTCCATATCTCCGTAATCCTTTACTGGACTGCAAAAATGCATAAGACCATTTTTATTGTAAATTAAATGTAGATTAATCTTGTACAACGTAAAGTTCACAGTAAACTTCACAGGTAACGAGGTATTTGCAAAAAAACTGTTAAAACCTACCATTTTACCACCTTTGTGACGTCATAGCTCCTCACTCCACAGGCTAAGAAAGCGACAACAGGAGTTTTTCTACTGAGGAAACACCGCTTATTACGATGGTATCACTTGTTGGTATAAACCTACTCAGTCCCACGAAAATAATTATTAATTCACTTGGCCTCCCTACTAGAAATAGTTCTCTCAAAAAGTATCGTATCTTGCGAATAAAATTCGTTCTCTGTATGATATTGTGAAATTTGAGTTTTCATTACTTCCAAGTTGATTTTCCGTTATTATGCTTAAGGCCCTGGACACACGTGGATTCCGTATGTGAGATTCAGTATGCCGAATACAGAATCGTGGGCTGTTCAGACGCGGCGACTGTATCTGAGACGCGAGCCTGGAATCACTTGCCAGAACAGTCCAGTGCCGTGCCGTTATGGACGTCGAAGAATGTATTATGCTGTGGTATGTTTTAAGGAAAAAGAAGGAAAAAGGCGACGTACTATGTGGGTTCATCCCATAGTGGAATTAAGGGAAGCCAATGGAACCTATAATTTACTGTTCCAAGAGCTGCTGCAAGACCCATCAAAGTTTTTTAATTACTTCCGTATGTCGATTCAATCATTCGAAGAGCTTCATACGATTTTGGAAAGTAAATTAACTAAGCAAGACACCTACATGCGTAAAAGTATTCCACCAAAAGAAGGGCTGTTGATGACTTTAAGGTAAGAAAAATAACTATAGTCTGTTCACGATTGATTTGGATGAAGCTTAGATATGAACATTTGACATTTTTATGCGTGTAAACTGAGTCTGCTCCTGTATAACTTTTTGGTACAGGTTATAGTAACGCATGTCCCATAAGTTATGAGAAAAAATATCAACAGCTATATTTTTGTTGCTTTAATTATATTAAATTCAACTACAAGTAATTACACAGGTCTGCGACCATATTTTTTTCTTTAAAATAATGGGTGATTCTTATGTATTTTGGTGCGCTGAGTTCGGAAATGCCCTCAGTTTTTTCCCAGCACGTAAGCATTTTCCGCAAAATGCATTTTTCTGCGGGATTGCCTACCTTAAGGCGTATATTTATGAATATGCCGAAAAAAGTTGTTTTTCCTATTCGGCTTCATAGTTTTATATTAGAAACTATGAAATATGATAAAAATTAGTATATTTAACAGTATTAGTCAGCGTATGAATCATGGAAACCCATTACCTTAATAGTATGCAATTAAGGTTTATCGCTTTTCTTCGGTGTTTTCAGATTCCAATGTTACTGTAATAAAGGTTTTTGTTATTAAAAGTACATAAATAAATAGGAGAAATTCTTTCTGGTAATTAGCGTAATTGTGGTGAATATTATTGACAAATGAAACCTGGATTTTCCCATTGCCCTATATATACCCCTCGTAGTCCTTCGATTTGTTCATTTCAATTTAAATATTCTTAAAGTGTCTTTCAAATGTCTTCAAGAGCTTGTGTTAATAATCCTGATAGTTTCTGTTACATTTGTGGCGAACTTGTATTAAAAAAACAATCTCGAAGTATTACGGAGTTTATTAAAAAAGTGTACTTTGCCTATTTTGGTGTGAAGGCCCCTCATGGAGTGTGTTCAGGCTGTGTTGAAGGACTTCGCATGTGGTCTAAAGGAAAGGTGAAATCTTTTCGTTTTGGGGTGCCTATGATTTGGAGAGAGCCGAGAAACCACGGCGATGACTGCTACTTTTGTTCTTGCAACATACAAGGGTACAATGCCAAAAATAAAAAAGATATATGTTACCCAAACATGCAATCTGCACTTCGGCCTGTGCCTCATGGACCCGGTATTCCAGTACCAGTGCCCCCACACAATTTTGACGATTTGCCAGAGTCATCAGAGAGCGAGTCAGAGCAGTTGGATGATGAGTTTCAAGTCGAAGCCTGTGGACCCCAACAGTTTTCACAAGAAGAATTAAACGACCTCGTTCGTGATTTAGGGTTTTCTAAAGAGTCTGCTGAATTACTGGGCTCTAGACTTCAAGAAAAGAACTTGTTGAGATCTGGAACTTCATTCTCTTGGTACAGAAGCAGATAAAAACAATTTGAGTCAAATTTTTCTCAAGATGGCGAACTTGTATATTGTTCTGATGTTCCCAAGTTGATGTCAATGTTTAACATTCAACATGTGTCAGATGAATGGAGGCTTTTTATTGACTCGTCAAAAAGAAGTTTAAAAGCAGTTTTGCTACACAACGGCAATAAATACGCTTCTGTACCTATGGGGCCCTCTGTGCATCTAAAAGAAAAGTATGACAACATGGCTTTTATCCTTGATAAATTGAAATATAAGGAGTTTGGATGGCCTATCTGTGGTGATCTCAAAGTCATCTCTATGGTGCTTGGACAACAAGGTGGCTATACGAAATTCCCCTGTTTCCTATGTGAGTGGGATAGCCGGGCAAAAGCACAGCACTGGAGCCAAAAAGTGTGGCCAACGAGAACTTTGAAGGTTGGAGAAAAAAATGTTCACTTTGAGTCTTTGGTTGATCCCAATAAAGTGCTTTTACCCCCACTTCACATCAAGCTTGGACTGATGAAGCAGTTTGTCAAGGCATTGCCAAAAGATGGCGAAACGTTCAAATACCTTGAAAAGAAATTCCCGGGACTGTCTGAGGCAAAGTTAAAGGAGGGTGTTTTTGTTGGCCCGGACATTCGGAAACTAATAAAAGACAATCAGTTTGAAAAGGTGATGAAAAAAGCTGAGAAAGAGGCGTGGATATCATTTAAAGAAGTTGTGACTAAGTTTTTGGGGAACAATAAGGACCCGGATTATGAAGAAATTGTAAATAAAATGTTGAAATGTTTTAAAACCTTGGGGTGCTCCATGAGCTTGAAACTTCACTTTTTGAACTCCCATTTGAGTTATTTCCCAGAAAACCTTGGTGCCGTAAATGAAGAGCAGGGCGAGAGGTTCCACCAAGACATCAAAGAAATGGAACGGAGGTACCAAGGACGATGGGATGTGAATATGGTGGGAGACTACTGTTGGATGCTTCATAGAGAACTTCCAGACATCCCACACAAACGGAAAAGCTCAAAACGGAGTTTTGGGGGAAAAAGATGTAGATATTATAAAGAATTATAAATCCTTATTGTATACAGTGTGTCCAAGATAAGGAGGGCCAGTATGGGGATCTCGATAATGGTAAGAGATACAAATTTGGTTAAATGAGAAGAAAGTTGCGCAATTAAAGGACCAAAACAATGACGTCTAGAAATCCTTGATATGATTTTTCGTTTTTGAATTATCTAAAAAAAACCGAATTTTTGGATTTTCTTTCTTATTTTTTTCTGGCGTTAATATTAAAGTTAGAGCGAAACTGATTAAACTTCTTCATAGCAACTTTTAGTGGACTTAATGATTACGTTATCAATTTTTTTATCCGACGTTTCGTCTTCGAGAAACCATCATCAACTTCATTTTTTTAAATACGGTCCTGGTTTTTTGATGCCAAATTTGCAAAGCCCTTGTTACTCTGAATTCAACAATGTGCCACATATTATGGTTTAATTACTTTTCGAGCTTTTTTCTGATCATTATCAGAAAATTTTTTAGATATGAACCTGCATTTCTCATAATTTTGTAAAAATAAGTTTATACAGTAAGATAGGCCTGTTTACATGCCGTAAAATATTAAATTGCACATCATAATGTCATATATCTCATACATTAATTTAATAACCAACCAACAACTATTAACAATAAACAAAAAAGAAATAAACAAAAGATAGACAGAAAGAATAACAAAATGAACATCGAAACCATTCAATAGGTATTAAATTTACAGAAGGTATTCAAAAAGGTTGCCATCATTCTCTATGCATAAATAACATCCAACTGTAGAATCTAAAACATTATTCAGCAATACTGGCCTTATACTTTGATAGGCTTCAAGAACCAATCTTCTAAGTTCTTCTTCTATTTCAAAACGTTAAATACCTATTACATTGTTTCAAGGCTCGTTTTCTCATTCTTTCTGCCTATCTTTTGTTCATTTATTTGTTGTTGATTG
Organism: Agriotes lineatus; assembly: GCA_940337035.1. Lineage (NCBI taxonomy): Eukaryota > Metazoa > Arthropoda > Insecta > Coleoptera > Elateridae > Agriotes > Agriotes lineatus. The sequence goes on along the minus strand of CALNHX010003889.1, from coordinate 110,081 downwards.
TTAATAGTTATTGGTTGCTTATTAAATTAATGTATCAGAATTATGACATTATGATGTGCATTTTAATATTTTAACGGCATGTAAAAAGGCCTAAATTACTGTATGAACTTATTTTTACAAAATTATGAGAAATGCAGGTCCGTATCTAAAAAAATTTCTGTAAATGATCAGAAAAAAGCTCGAAACGTAATTAACCCATAATATGTGGCACATTGTTGAATTCAGAGTAAGAAGGGCTTTGCAAATTTGGCATAAAAAAACCAGGACCGTATTTAAAAAAATGAAGTTGATGATGGTTTCTCGAAGAAGAAACGTCGGATAAAAAAATTGATAACGTAATCATTAAGTCCACTAAAAGTTGCTATGAAGAAGTTTAATCAGTTTTGCTCTAACTTTAATATTAACGCCAGAAAAAAATAAAAAAGAAAATCCAAAAATTCGGTTTGTTTGAGATAATTCAAAAACGAAAAATCATATCAAGGATTTCTAGACGTCATTTTTTTAGTCCTTTAATTGCGCAACTTTCTTTCCATTTAACCAAATTTGTATCTCTTACCATTACCGAGATCCCCATACTGGCCCTCCTTATCTTGGACACACTGTATACTACATATTATTTTTATCAAATTGTATTTAAAAATGTAAATAAACCACTAGTAATATATTTTTTTTTAATTTCAAAATGCATTTTTACCTATACGTACTGCGGGTTTTGCATAACTTTCTTTTTCATTTTGCGGAAAATCCCTACGTGCTGGAGAAAAACTGAGGTCATATTTGGACTCAGCGCACCAAAATACATACGATTCACCCATTACGGTGAAAAAAAAAATCAAAAAATTTCAATTTGCAGGCCTGTGTTATTTCTACAACTATATTTAATAGAATTATATGCTTAAACTACGGATAATGGTCCATTTTCTACAACCCCTGCCATATTGAAAGCATTTTTCCTATAAATAAGCTCCAGCGGAATTTTTTCTCAAAGCTATAAAATATAAATCACGGCTAAGCTTGTGTTGCCAGTGTTACAATACTTGATTAGAGAGAGAAAGATTTATTAATCGTCTTACTATACAACATAGTTTGCTACATTTAACAAAGAGTACCAATTCAAAACTTTACAAACTCACAAAAAGTTAAAAATAAATAATAACTAAAAAACTAGGAATATTTTTTCATCGATAACCCGTATAAATGGTTTTTTAATATAAGCACTGCTATTTTAATTGCATCCATGTTGGATGCAATCTCCTTATTACTAAGGGAAGTTAAGTAAGCGACTACATGCGCTTCCATGGTTGCTCTTGCGAGCAGGTTCCCGCCATTGGTTTTGCGCATGTGAGTTGCGCTGGTTGGCAGGCCTACCGAGGTAGGGTTTTGCACCAGGGTTAGCTGGTGGCTGTTGTGTAAACTGTTTGTCGTCTGACATAGCTAAAAGTTGGGGTTGCGAACTTCGCCCCTCACTTTTAAGAAAAATATTATAAATTTTTATTAGGCAACAAGGAGTCATATAAACGTAACATTGATTTAATTTTTAATTTTGACAAAGCTTTGCAGGCTTACAAACAATTAAGCAATTAATACAAGACTACAAACTCAAGAAAATCAACTCATGGTCGACCAAATCAATCCTGAATATAGTATATGTATTTACAGGATTTTTCGATTGCTTTTCACCATGTATCAATTAATTGTGTTTCACAGTCTGTCAAATGCAATTCCTTTTTGTCAATATTGACAGAAGGCAAAGGCATTTGAGAGAAAGTGAAGCACAACTGATACATGATGAAAAGCAATTGGAAAACCTTGTATTGTAAATTTATTACAGTCTTTATTTCATAATAAAAAAGATGCTAATAATAATGTTTATTTCTATATACAAAAATAATACTACCTCATTGAAACAAAATATATATAAACAAAACCTTCAAAACACCCAAACCCAAAAATACAAATACATATATTCAAATATATACATAACAATACCAAAAAAAAAAAAAATATAAATATCCAAAAATAAAAATATATATACAAAAATCACTCATCATCAGTGCTTTGACTTGGATTTCCATAATCTGTCAACATATCTAATATAGATCCGTCCGTTGAAGACGAGTTAACGGAATAAGGAGAACGAGTGGAAGGATTGGAAGACGAAGGATGCATAGACACATTTTGTGTAGAATTGGGAGCGAAAGGATGACTAAAGTAGGGACAAGAAATCAGACGACAGACGTCATCAAGAGTAATGACGTCATAAACATAATATGTTTATAAAGTACCCCAAGAACGATTATAATTTCCTGATAGTATAGGCAACCAACGACACAGTTGTGCAATGAAGTACTGCAAGTTTGATAAAACCGTAGATGATTGTGCTTTAAGAAGTGTAATGTAAAACTAATTTTGTTCTTTTTTTAATATTTATTTGTACAGCAAGTCCACAATAACAATACTACACTGTGATAAACATGCTATGAATTAATATTACAAATATAATTTTTATTTATTTTTTGTATGAGAAGCGTACAATACTTATCAATATAACATGCAATGTATAGAACGTATGATCATAATCTACATAACTAACTACAAACTACATAATTTCTACAATATGTATAGACTACATACTACATTATGACTATATACTATATTACGACTACACCATGCACTATATCACAATACAATTTAAGCCTAGAAACTACAACATCAAAAAACTGTAATATTTATTTATTTATTTAATGGGTACACATGGTCAACCAACAGGCAAGCCCAATTACAGGTTGGCACGAATAAAAACAAATACAAATAAACAAGTTGTGATGCAAACATACCCATTTCCCCAAATTGCAATAAATTTATTACAATTAGAAAATAATCAAGATCATGATCATATAAATCGCAACTATAACTTATTTATACTACTAGAATAGTTCGGTTTTATGAATTAATATTCAATTTTATAAGTTTTACAAAAATTATGAAAAACTAAGAGAAAAAATCTTACAAAAATTATAAAAGATTGTACAATTTTACAAAGACTATCGATGTTTAGTATGGGAATGTATTTATATAAACGAAAATCTGATTTTAATTGTATTAAATCCATAAACTTCAGAAATCTGTTGTGTTTAAAAAAAATATATAGGTGCAAAGGCTTGGTTTAACTTCCTTTTAAGCACTGCAAGTGAAATGCAAAAGATGTCGATATCCCCAGCAAAGACATTACAACAGCTTGAATGTCATTATATTTTGAAAAGAGTTGGTTATTCTAAGAATAAAACCAAGCATAGTTGTGACTGTTAAGGGATCGATATACAAAATAAATATAAAATATAGATGAATATAAGAAGTATAACAAACATAATTAAACAAATTTTACGAGTCATTGTCACTACTAACATCACCATCGCTACTGCTATCGGTATCTTCATTTAAATTTATTATTAGGGAACACACTTCTTCCCTGTCAAACCCAATTTCTCTTTCCCACCATCTTTTGATTTCCTTTTCGGTGTGCTCTATGGTATTTGACCATATCTGTGGTGTTACCGTTTCTAATGCTTCTTTCCGCATTAGTACTGCTTTCTCCGTACCATAGCCATCTCTACCGATGTGTTTACTATAGTACGACTTTGTGATTTCCCAAATATTTTCAATTGCATTAAATATGCAATGATATGGGGGAAGTCGTAAGATTTTATGGTCATATTTTTCTGCCAACTAGTCGGCAACATATAACTTCGGAGGCTTAGTTCTAAAAACATATACCGAGATAAATATAATTATAACAAGTTATATTCTTAGTCACATACCGTGATACTAGGTCTAATAATTGAATTTTCAATGAAGTATCATCAAATTCAATACCATGGCCTTGCAGCCACTCCTTTATTTGAGGTTTTGTCCAACCGGTGTTTGGTATTTTTTCCACCAGAGTGTTATGGTAGGGCGCGTTGTCCATCAGTATAATAGAAGGTTCTTCTGAATTTTTTAGTAGTTCTTCTAGCCAAGTTAAAAAGTTTTCATGGTTCATTTCCCCATGATAATCAGGATTTTTCGTTTTTGACGAAAATACTAAAGAGGCTCCAGGAATAAAAACCCTCTTCTGTTTCCTGCGTGTAACACAATGTACCTGAAAACGCATAGCTGTAAGCAAATAAGTAGTACACTTTAATAAATCTAAAATGTATACCTATGTCCATCAACCTTTATTCTTTTGACACTTTTCTTATTGTCATCCTGCCAGGATCTGGTCTGAATTTAAGTTTCTAACATACGATTGCAGAAACTGTGCTCTTGCAAATGCAACGTGGGCTAGTTCCATTAACCCCCTACGAGGGTCATCCTTCTTCCACCGAAACCCTATGTCCCTTAAAACGTAACCTAAGGATGACTTGCCACCTTGAAAAATGTCGCGTTGTTTTAATTTTTGCAACAGTGTCTGCCTTGTTACGTGTTGTTCTAAAAAATTACAATAATTTACAATTAATAAAAAAAAAGTACCTAATGATAATATAATCGTTTATTAGTCGAAATGTAAGTTTAAGCTTGGAATACCAAATACCGGGTGGCCATAAATATCTGATATCACATTACCTTTGGAATCAACACCGCTTTATTAAAGTGATGAATCCAACTAAACTAAATGTCATTAATGTCATCACAACTAAAATTCCTATCTGTCAAAAATTATTACAGATTGCAATTAAGTAATGGAGTTAGAACAGGAGATTTTTATAATCGAGTCGTAGGCTAAACTGCAGAATCTGCGGCACATTCCGCTCCTCTTATTGCATTTTATTACATTATATAGGTACCAATACTTATCGTAATTGAAATATAATACTAACCAACATTTATAAGTAGCTAATTCCATGGCTACCTGGATCTCAGATATTTATGGCCACCCGTATTTTAACGCATATGTAAGAAAATATAGTTTCAGATTTTTTCATTATTGTGATACTTATTGGTTTCATACATTTCATAAATAACATTCCGTATCGCAGTTGAGTGAAAATCATCCACATCTTTCACAGGTTTGCGGCGAGGTCTCTTTTTCTTTGGGGTGCGAAGAACTTCTTTGCTTTTAACAGCTTGTGAAACTGATGATACAGCAGATCTGCTCAATTGTAATGTATTTGCAACCCTCTGAAATTACAAATTACATGTTATGCTTAAAATTTCTACTAAATATTTTATTCACATACCTCTCTAACTGCAGCAAGTGGAAGTAATGGCCCTCCATTATCTCGTTCACGTTCGAAATAACTTATCAACTTGGCAACAAGTTGCTTGGATTAGCTACTCAATGGTTTAGGCATGTTAAACAGTAGAACTCAACACTAAAACGCAGGTTTTGTTCTGAAACGAACAGTTTTTCGAACACAAAAACACACTTAACCTCAACAGTCAACACACGTGCAGCAGGTTCGACACTATCGATCGAATACAAACATAAACGTAGTGTTGGTGATATTTTATCACCAACACTGAAGCGTTAAAGTCTCTGGCACATTTACGTTTTTTATTTATTATTCATCATAAAAGCTAAATGTACATTAAATTGTTAATTTTCCATTGATAATTGATGAAGCTTAAACCAAACGCATGATTTAAAATGAGCTGTAATGAAGAAAATAAATATCGGTTTTGTAAATCTAATGGTGGTATTTATGACGTCACTGATTTCTTGTCCCTACTTTAGACGAATGTGTAGGAGTGGTAGCCGAAGGATGAATGGACGAATGTTGTGTAGGAGTGGAAGCCAAAGGATGACTGGACAAATGTGTAGGAGTGGAAGTGAAAGGATGAGTGGACAAATGTTGTGTAGGAGTGGAAGCGAAAGGATGACTGGAGAAATGTGTAGGAGTGGGAGCCGAAGGATGAATGGAGAAATGTTGTGTACGAGTGAAAGCGAAGGGATGACTGGATAAATGTGTAGGAGTGGAAGCCGAAGGATGAATTGACAAATGTTGTGTAGGAGTGGGAGTAAAAGGATGAGTGGATAAATGTTGTGTCGAATTAAAACTGTTGTATGCATCAAAACCAGGTTGAGTGGGTAATATTGCGGAGATTTTATTGCTTGCATCATTGCTAATTTCACATCCACCTTTCTTTCAATGGGTACTCTTTTGAAATCAGCAAGAAGAGAAAGAAGGAAATGTCGGTCTTCATCGTTGTCTAACAGCGTTTCCTTAGCTTGTCGCTGATGAAGACTTTCCCTTAATAACTGTACAATTTCTAATTCGTCCCTTTTTTTGAAGATTTTTTGTTCTTGCGTACAGGGCTTAGAATTGGGGTACCGTCATCTGCTTCTAACGCTGGAGCTTCCATCTCCTGCTCCTCTTCTGCAAAGTTGGACGATGTCCTAACGCAATAACAAGTTACTAATTCATTATTTCGTATTAAAAATGACAGTTGTTCAAAATATACATATGTCTTCCTCTTACTGGTAGCCCCGTCTCCACTTTTTTTGGTTTTTCGTTTGGCCAGTTCTCGTGCAAACGAATTCCTCAAACTCTTCCATTTTTTCTGGAGGTCTTTTCCTAAAGTAAAATAAAACATTTACTGCCGGTCTTATAAAGGCCACTAATCTCACGTTAACTTTAATTCGCTGTTAAAATAAACAAAAGCGCATCAAAACGTTAATGCTTATGACATGTTATTCATTAGTAAACAAATTTTGATGTGCTTTTGTTTATTTTAACAGCGAATTAAAGTTAACGTCAGATTAGTGGCCTTTATAAGACCGGCAGTTAGTTTTTTCTTTATTTGCAGGTACCTAGCAACTGGGTGCTCACTTGCGACCTTCATTACAACTACAGAGTTGGAAAATCAACAGCAAGTTAAATAATTCAATAAACGTGTAAGGAAATTTGGGCAGTCATGAAAGAGCAATGTATGCCAAAGCCCACAAGAGAAAAATGGTTAGAAATTGAAGACGGCTTTCTAAAAAATCCTAATTTTCCCCACTGTTTGGGTGCCATTGACGGAAAACATATTCGGGTTCTAAAACCACAACATAGTGGGTCATTATATTTTAACTATAAACATTTCTTTTCAATACAATTACTGGCTATGTGTGACTCGAATTATTGCTTCGCGTTTGTTGCTATTGGAGATTATGGCAAGAATAATGATTCAAGCATTTTTAAAAATTCAAATCTTTACAAACAATTAACTACACAAAAGCTAGACATTCCTGACCCATATTATCTACCAGGAAAGAACGACCACAAAGTACCGTATGTTCTAATTGGAGATGAAGCATTTGGCTTATCTTTTAATGTAATGCGTCTATATGGTGGAAAAAATTTGTCATTAAAAAAAAAGAATACATAATTATAGGTTATGTCGTGCACGGAGATACATTGAATGTACTTTCGGGATTTTCTCTAACAAGTGGAGAATATTCCACCGCCCGTTTAACGTGTCAATGGAATTTTCTGAGGATATAGTAAAAGCTTGCTCTGTACTCCACAATTTTGTACGTATAAGGGATGGATATAGACACGACGATACCTTATTCTACCAAGGACTTTATGATAATGATGTCACAAATGCTGAGACATATTCTGAAAGGTCAGCATCTGCAATTCGTGACTATTTTGCTGATTACTTTATCAATACCCATATATTACCCTGGCAAAATTTGTATATTTGAAATACCTACATGTAGATAACAGCTTATGAAATGTTATACTTATATTATACAACTCATGCTTATTAGATTTCATTAAATATTTGACATATAAATATTTTTTGCAATACCTGCACGATATGTTGATCATTATTAACAATTTTTGTTAGAGTAAGTCGAACTTACAATTTATTTACTGGTTACCATGGTTACAGGGCTGTCATATTTACTTACAGTGCACATGGTCTTGAGTGAATATTAAATACCAACACAATGCAATGCCCTCTGGTAGAGCATTGTCATAGCCACATATTCTATTAAAGAACTTATTTTCAAATATCACTAAAATGTATTTGAAATTAATGGTAAAGTCGAATGTTTGTTTCAAAATCCGCTAAAGCAACTTCAATATGGTTTTTGAATGTAGGTGAGTCTGTAGAATTAAGAAAAACTTTAAAACTGCTTGGCAAGCAAAGTGCTCTAAGTTAGGTAGTAACCTACAGCTATAATTCAAACTGCGCGATTTTTTTGTACATTCTAACCCACAAGAGTCCTTTTAAATCACGTGTCCATTTGTAGTTTATAAACTGTTAATTAACTTTTACTACACTCATAGGCAAAAATATTGCATATATTTTTAAAATCTATTTATTTTTGTCATCAAGTAGCACAAATACAGAATGCAGCAGGCTACTAGGACCATTGAAAAAGCAAGGAGAATGTGCACATGACCGTAGTGGTGTTTAACAAGCGAACAATCAGTGTACAATGGCGGTAGGTCGTTAGGATCATTATAAATACAAGGTATATATTCGATTTTTTAATTTTTACTTGCTTTTACGATAATGGGAGTATTGGATTCACCCCAAAAATTCGAAATTGAATTTTCAACAGATCTTCACGTTTTAGAGTTCCCTGATCCTAAAAAACATATTTCTTTTCATTGGTCTGTCTGTCTGTGTGTCTGTGAACAGAATATCTCAAAAACGAAAAGTGGTATGGCGTTGAAACTTCATATATAAGTTTTGTGTACTATGTAGATGCGACAGCAAGCTTCTGAAGAAAATCGCATTACCGGAAGTAGGTGTTTACTCTTGTAATTTTTCAGTTTTTCGATTTTTTCAAACTTCGCATTTTTATTACATTTTTAAGGTGTATTGATGTGAGATAGGTGATTTTCCAGTTGAATACTTCTAAAGTGGGTTTCTCTTGTTTTTTTTTCTATTTTTTTATTAACTCCTATTTTAAATAGAACACCCGGTATATTATTACATTTTTGAATTCAGATTAAAATTATAGGGAAAATTTGTCTCTTTAACTAACGCTCTATTTTATACCGTTTTAGCAGAATTTGTAATTTTTGAAAATTTTTGACAAATGCTTAAAAATTAAAAATCTAATTTTTGGCTAATTATAAGATCACTGTAAAAGGAAGTTGTGTGAGTGTATCACACCAGATTTTTTAAGTACAATTATGGCCACATGTAAAGTCCGCTTGCTTTTGTTATGGTCGTAGTTGCCTGCCTCAATCTGTATAGTAGCAGCAAAGGTTCTATAACCATTAAGTAATTAATTTACATTTTATATTGCTAAAACAAATACAAGGTATTTGCTTATAACAATAATACAGGTTTCCCGTATACTATTTATTGTAACAGACTGTGACAAAAAGTATTTAACATTATTTCAGTATCTCAATATTACAACAAAAGGATCCATAGGTACCTCGAAATGGGGTTGTATTTCACAGCAGAGATATTAAAAACACCAAACCTTCCCCATGTATCACATTTAATGAAAGCAAAGCTAGGTTAATACAGCAGCGACATGTTTCGACTAAAAAGTCATCATCAGGCTAACTACAATTAATATTACAAATTAGTAAAATAGAACCGTTAAGTTCTCGCCTTTTTACCGGTTCGATTTTACTAATTTGTAATATTAATTGTAGTTAGCCTGATGATGACTCTTTAGTCGAAACATGTCGCTGCTGTATTAACCTAGCTTTGCTTTCATTAAATGTGATACATGGGGAAGGTTTGGTGTTTTTAATATCTGTCCTGTCAATATTACAAGTTCATCTCGAGGATGAAGTATGAGTTAATACTAATTTATCTCTACAACATAACTGAAATAACGTTGTGCTGTTATTGTACTGATTTTTGTTTAAGTAACTAGTACATGTAAAAACTACATTATTATTTGCATTTATATAATATGAAAATCAGTTATCTAACGATTACAAAACTCTGCTGCTATTGTTTTCACAATACTGAACTTTAAACCACTAAATAATGAGTGCATATATAAATTTAGAAATTAATATGTAATATTTATGTTCACGAGTGTATAATAATAAACAAGTGAAGTAGATGCTTGTTTGAAAATTTTAATGTAATATGAAAAAGGTGAAGGATACAATTTACAAAAAGCAAAGAAACAAGAACGAGATGCTAACGGATGGGAACAGATATTAAGAAAAAGCGTATGTATGTCTTTCGTAATTTTTATGGGAAAGTTTGCTTTGCAGTTTAATTAAGATTACTTTTAGTGATAGTGCAGAGGCACTACCAAATATCCCACGTGCAATCATAACAGAAAAAATTACAAGTGCAACAGCTTAACTATGCAGGATATACTAAACAGCATAAACGGTTTTACTGTATTCCCGAGAAAATTGCTCAAAACATTTTTATTTTAAAATATTAAACCGTATCTATAGCAAAGAGAATTACAAATCCAAATTATAATAGACTTCAAACAATCGTTGTGGCCTACTTTGTTGCAAAAGAACAAAGTTGACTGCCTGTTTGTAGTGATTCGTTCCTTGGAATTCTACGCTCAGAAGGAATTCTTGATCGGCTTTAATAATAACGAAATATCTGTTAAAAAACGTGAAGACGACCATCCCTCTTAAAAACATGAACACATTACAATCAATATTATACATTTTATCATATCTTTCACGGTTATAGAAAAACATTACTTTTGGGGCAAGTCTAAAAGGCAATACCTTTCATGTGAACTAAATATTACAAAACTTTATGAGTAATATAACCTTTGTAAATGACCAGTGCCAATTATAATTCTATCTTCACACCAAATTTAATGTAGTTTTTTCTAACTGCAGCCTATTTCCAGTACTCACGTGCATCATACATTTGCAACAAACGCTATTAATTCAGAAATAATTTCAAAATCAGCTAAATCAAAACTATTTTTAGAAAATCTCTAACTTGAGATTATTGAGTTATTGTGCAATATAGACACATTATAATTATTTTCAAAAATCAGTAATAATTCCTTCAAAAGATCATAAATAGGCGAAGCAACGGTCTTTTTAGTTCCTTGTAAAATCTATTCAAGCCGGCTTCGGGGTTTTGAAAATAAGTTACTCATTTGTTTATCTATTAAGCTTTTTTGTTCAGTTTCTGACTACCTAATTTAAAAAAATATAAAAATGCCATTTTAACATGTCGTTGTGAATACTTAATTTTAACTCATAATTTATTACTTTTCTTTGATTTTCACAGGCATTGTACATAAAATGTATTAACCGGGAACTGAAAGCGACTTTTCTGGTCTCGAATGCTTAGGAAACTATGTATTTTCTCGGCCTAAAAAGTGTCACTTGCAGTTCATGGTACGTAGGTAGTAGGTATTAATTACTTACCGTACTCATTCTGGTCAACTGCTGTTAATTCTTCGAAATTTTCGCACATTTCCTTAGATATATCCACCCAGTATTGCTGTTTTTTATTTCGGTCAAAATAGTCTGGGTTTCCTGTATCCCAAAGACATAGATTGGGCTCTACTAGACTAATAAACTTTTCGTTATCAAATATTATACGCTCCATGATCGTATAGTAGTGATGGGCATAACCGGACAATTTTCATAACCGAATTATTTGCATTCGAATCATATTAATAACCGATTGATTATTTGAATAATCATACGAATCAATTTTGGCTCTCGATTCCTTTCGATTAAGTCAGCCGGTTTGCCGGTTGGCGGTTCACCGTCATCTGCATCGGCATCGTAACTTGCAGATAGCAGAGGAACTCAGTTAATCGTTAATTATAATAATTGTATAAATGATTTTTATTTGATTTCTAAGGAGTTTTAACCATTGAGAATAGCTATATCAATACTAATCATAAAGAAATTATAAATATGCTTATACAAAGTATCTATTTAATCTATTTTTAGTTCCTAAAATTCTCTAGTAGCCACCCTTCCCTTTTCGCTTGCACATCATACCGGTATATTTTAGAATCCATAATTTATCTACGTTCAGCCTTCCGCAGTTCTAAGGACGCACACTTCAAATTTTAAACATCGAAATCCACTTCTTGTCCCACGTTCATATCATACGACGACGGCCCATCCGTTATTAAAAATTAAATATAAATCTGTTACGATATTGGAAAATCTTATTTCGCTTTCTGTTTATCCCTTATTAGGCATAACCAACAGCGTTTCGAAGCAAACATTTAGGCCGTTATAAATTAATACCAACACAGCTTCGGCAAATCTCATACTCAGCAGAGCGTTATCTTTAATAGGAAAGGCCCCATAAATTTAACCGGTCGACTGGGAGTCTCAAATGTGTTAATAACATCAACAAGCAGCCGTGAGCCTCACTTGGGTCAATCAGTACAATCTGCCTTGCTTATAGTTCTGAATGACGTATTATTTACAGAATTTTGATTCGCAGGTCGCTGAGATACGGCACGTAGTACGTATCAAGATGAGGTTATTTTTCATTCGAATACTTGGAACGAAAACCGACTTACAGAGGTTATTTCAATAACCGGATAACCGGTTATTTTTCATTCGAATAAGCCCATCACTAGTTTCAAATGTTCTGACATTACTGTCCATATTTATGTGTTTATTTTTCCAGATTACTTGTATCATGAGGCCAGAGGGAGCTGCTTTTTAATGATTAGCTCGTAACGGTGTCCACTCTGGTTTAGATTTAATGTGTGTGTCAATCGACGTTGTGTATCGTTTTTGGGTTATTACATCGATCCTCGGCTGGATTGCCGAGGATCACTCTAGGGCAGTGTTTTTCAAACTGTGGGTCGCGACCCTCAGGGGGGTCGCGAAGCAATTCTAAAAGAGTCGCGAGCTGGTGACCATAAAAAAATTAATTAAAAAAAAGAAAGAAAAGAAAAACAACCAACAAAATGATTTAAACTTTTATTCGAAATTCGAAAATAAAAAAAAGAAACCCACATACTTGAAGGCATCAATGAGAAGGGTGTACCTGTTTTTCTTTTAATAATTTTTCGATTCGTGGTTCTATATTTGAGACGCAAATAATCAAATCTTCAAACTCGAGTCTATTTCTTTTCTTCGGTTTTATATCCACCATTAAAGAAAAAGTTAGCTCACACAGGTGGGATGTGGCGAATGGCACTAGTAATTTCAGCGCATCTTTTGCAAGCGCTGGGTATTGTACCTTTCTTTTTATCCATCAGAAGACGTCAATCTCCTGCGAATGAAATTCAATTTTAAGCATTCCATCAGCAGCAAGTTCTATAAGTTTTTCTTTCATCCTTGTGGTGAGATCAGTGAGTTCCACTGACATATCCAGAAAAGAATTTAGTATCGATTTTTGCCCCTTGCAGCTTGAGATTCTTCTGCTGGAAAGTAACTCAATAGTTGCTGGTTTAAATTTTGCAATCCCACAACCATGTTAGGAATGTTATCGCTAATGACCAATGACTGATCAGTTGAAATCTCTTCGGCAATCTTCTGAACACAAGGAAATGATTCAATCATACGTTTTTCTAGAGACGTTAACCAGAAGCGATTTTTTTTAATGAATCCATCAATCTTATGCTTAGCTGTTAGAATGTTTTCTTCTCTCCCTTGAAGACTTTTATTTAAAATATTTAGGTGGCCAAAGATATCAGCAAGATATGCATCTTTAGTCACTCGCGGGGCTTAAAACGTTCGAGTTTTAACTCTGCCCTACACGTGACTAAAGACTAGCTTTACGCACTTGTATCGAAAATTACTATTATTAAATAATTAAATGGTATGTATTTATTTATTTTAAAATATTAATTTATATTATTTATAATTAAGGAGGAGAAACGTACTTTACTGTTCTTCACTTAATGTTGAATGAAACAGCTGACCACTGAACGCCTCGAGCCGTCATTGGCTGTTTTGAGGACAGGGGGTTGCAAGATTTTTTTCTGCTTGCAGAGGGGTTATATAGATGCTGGAGACCTTCGCTTTGCACGTCGAAGAGAAATAACGTCATGGAGATCTAATTTCCTTCATTAAGAATAAGTATCAATGCACTACATATTTCTACAAGTATTGTGGCGTTTCGAAGACTGTAAATGCGTAAAACGGTTGTCGGTGGTTTCATCCAGCTGGCTCCGTGTTTTGTGGCAGTTTGGCATGCTTTTAGGCAACCAACGCGACTTGTACTTTAATATATGACGGCGTCGTCGTCGGGACCCCTCTCAACATAGTGGTTAAATTTTAAAAAGTACTAGCATCAAAGCAAGCCGGGCGATCGGCTTATGCCTCACATAGTAGAAATAACAGGCAGGAAAGATGTTGGTGCAAATTACAAACTTAGTAACAGTTAAGATACTGCGATGTCGGATTGTGATTTACTTGGAGAAGTAAAAGTTAGGCAAAGAGTCGGTATAAACACAATATTACTAAATAGTTAAGATAATGCAATGTCGGATTGTGATCAAACTAGACGTGGAGTCGGTGCAAACACAGTCTCACTAACGATTAAAATACTGCAGTGTCGTATTGCGATACACGTAAAAGTTAGACAAGTCGTGATCTGTTACAACAGCTCTCCGATTAATTCGCGTAGCTACCACATGGGCCAAACATTTCTTTCTTTTTTGTGGATCTATTCTAATACATTTTATACAACTTACCAAAACGCCCTAATTCAAAGTCGCGAAGAATAAAATAAACCTAAATTTGAGGGGTGCAAAGCTAGTTCGGGTCCGTAGCAGAAGCTAGGCTACACGTGCACCCTGGATAGCGCTAAAGAACTAGCACAACCGGCAGCCAGACCATCCAATAGGATCTCCTGGCTAAAATGCACAGAGGTACTTTAACATACACAAGCCCTTCTCAGGGCTCTTCGACAAAGAATGCTGGAAACATCATTCGTATCTGCCAACTCAATATCGAGGGCATCAGCAGAAACAAATGTCAATATTTATCCAGGATCCTTAAAGACCATAAAATCTACCTGGCCTTAATTCAAGAAACACATTTAGAAAACGAGGACCAGGCCCGCTCTAGAGCAAAGATACCTGGATACGACATAATTGGTATTACTTTCCACACCACATATGGAGTAATAACATATGCACGAAACGATATTGAGAACATAACCCTAATCTCCACTAACACCGACTACGACATCCACTTGGTTGTAGTTAAAGTAGGTGAAACAACAATAGTCAACCTCTACAAACCCCCGAAAACTGCCTGGCCACAACATACTCTTCAAACATATCCGCACCCAACTATCTATGTCGGTGACTTTAATAGCCACCACGCCCACTGGAAGTATGCCACTAATGACACCAATGGCGAAGCGCTCGTAAACTGGTCTGAGGAACATGAGCTCCATCTTATATTCGATGCCAAAGACAAGGGCACATTCAAGTCAGCTGCCTGGAATAGGGAGTATAACCCAGATTTAACTTTCGTGTCAACAAACGACAGAAATCGCCCCCCTCCGATAACCAGAAGAGTACTGGACGATTTTCCTAAAAGCCAACATCGTCCTATACTGTTAGAACTTGGTATTCAGATTCCAATCATAAGATCATTTCCCAAACAGAGATGGAATTTTAAGAAAGCGGACTGGAACAGTTTTAGCACTGATTTAGACAAGTGTTTAGCCCGAATTCCACCTGAATCTGAAAACTATGGAAGATTTTGCGGCGCAGTCATCTCCACAGCAAAAAAACACATTCCTCGTGGATATAGAAAGGAATACATCCCTGGGTGGAACGACAATATTGAATCACTTTTCCAGGATTATGCAAACAGTGGCGATCACGAGATAGCTGACGAATTGCTTCATGCGCTAGACGCGGACCGAATGGCAAGATGGATGGAAACAACTGAGAATCTTGATTTTAAACATTCAAGTAGAAAAGCATGGAGCCTACTGAGAAAACTAGGCGACAGTCAACCCAGTCAGCCCAATGTTAGTGCGAATCAAATAGCTGCTCGAATAGTGTCTCTATCACGAGCGCCCAGTAACCGTAAGCATACTACTTCTATTAAACGAGAGCTAACTGACCTCAAAAGAAATTGTGTGGATGAATCAGAGTATTCCAGACCATTCGAGAAAAATGAAATAACCCAGGCCCTAATCCACATGAAAAGTGGGAAGGCTCCTGGCTTTGATGGTATCCATACAGAGTTCCTGATAAAAAGTGGTCAACTTACAAGAGAATGGCTGCGGAATTTTTATAGTGATATTTTTCACAGTGGCAGACTCCCAAGCCAGTTCAGAAAAGCTAAAATAATAGCTATTTTGAAGCCCGGAAAGCCCAGGGACAAAACTGAGAGCTATTTCTCTCTTGAGTACGTGCTTCAAGCTTCTTGAAAGGCTTATCCTAAATAGAGTAAGTGGGAGAATCCTAGAACACGTCCCAATAGAACAAGCTGGCTTCCGCCCAGGACGCAGCTGCACGGATCAGCCTCACCACATTTATCGAGGCAGGCTTCCAAAAACGCCTTAAGAGTTCGGCAGTTTTCATAGACCTGACTGCAGCCTACGATACGGTCTGGAGAGAGGGCCTGCTTTGTAAGTTTCTACGGCTTTTCCGATGCAAAAAACTATGTCGACTCTTGAACAACATGCTGTGCGAGAGACTCTTTCAGGTTGTCATGGGGCAAACTTTGAGCAAACAAAAAGCGCTAAAGAATGGACTACCTCAAATCTGTGTTAGCTCCAATTCTTTTTAATTTATATGTATCTGACATGCCAGATACTATATCGCAGAAATTCGCTTACGCTGATGATCTGGCACTCGCTATAAGGCACGAATCTATTGAAGCCACAGAACGGGTATTAACTTCCGACCTCAAGTTACTTACTGAGTATTACCGAAAGTGGAGACTGATACCAAGCCCTGCCAAAACGGAATGTTCTTGTTTTCATTTGAACAACAAAATGGCCAACCGGAACCTGGAAATATATCTCCATGGTGTCCGCCTGAACCATAACCCAACACCTAAATACCTGGGTATCACGCTGGATAGGAGCTTAACTTACAAAAATCATCTATTAAAAACCACAGCGAAGATCCGAACCAGAAATAACATCATCCAAAAGCTATGCTCGACAACCTGGGGCGCATCGGCTACAGTGCTACGGTCGGCGGCCATCAGCCTAGTGTATAGTGCTGCAGAGTATGGAGCACCAGTGTGGCTAAATAGCCATCATGTTTCAAAATTGGATACACAACTAAATGCCACAATGCGTACTATTACTGGATGCATTAAATCTACGCCTACATACTGGCTCCCGACCTTCAGCCACATCCCCCCTCTTGAACTGCGGCGCCAGCAAGCCCTCCTGCGGGAATATAAAAAAATCACTGAAAACCCCCTTCTGCCGATACACAAAGACATCCAGAATGCATCCTTAAACAGGCTTCGGTCTAGACAGCCAACAGTGAAATCGGCTGCACTTCTAAAAGAAACGGGTTTTGACATAGGACAGAAATGGGAAGAGAAATGGTCGCTGATAACACCTCCTACAGTCCATGACCACATCAGCACTACCCAACAGCCGTTAGGTTTCGAACTCTCTCGCAAAGTGTGGAAAACAGCCAACAGGATTCGTTCTGAGCACGGACTCTTTGCCGATCTCCTCCACAAGTGGGGAAAAATCGCCTCTCCCAAATGTCAATGTGGAGCAGTCAGGCAAACAATAGCACACATCACCCAAGATTGTGCACAGACGGCGTACCAGGGCAACTTCCAAGACTTTATCACCCTAACTCCGGAGGCAATCGAGTGGATAGAAAATATTAATATTAATATATAATTTCTAATGTATCTACTGCATTTAAGCCATCTTATGTAACTTTGTGTGCTGCCTAAGTATTGTGATTTATATACATATATACATACGTTTTATTTATACAAATTTTATGTTATACAAGTTTTATGTTATATACTGATTTTAAATGTTAACCTCCTATTTAGCCGGCAGTACGGCTGAGCGGTGATGCATCTCTCACGGCACTTGCAAAAGTTAAGCACCAGTCTGCTCGGTCAGAACTTGGATGGGTGACCATCTGGAGAGCGGGCGTAGTGTTCTAGCTAGACTGGCTCCACTACCCCAAGTACCTCCGCCGAATTTAAAATACACACACCCTCAGCGGCTCGTTGCGCTCGGCACCCCGACACTGTAAACGGTATAAGGGGTTACAGATTATGTATGTATGTAACCTCCTACTTAAATTTTTATATTTTACTGTGCATTTCCCTTGCCATACGATAAATAAAATAAATACCTAAATTTGATTTCCAGAGAAGGCCTACGATGTATTAAGCGTTTAATTGGTCGATGCCCTTCAAAACCCCCAATTGGTTAATCCTTTTCCAATCAAATTTTAAATTGGAATTTCTCGCGGCGTTTTCAAAACTGCGCCCCAACATGTGTCCTTTCGTTTTATAACGGCCTCATAAATTTTAAGCTGAATAACCGTGACGTTCTAATTTCGCTTCATCCCCGTAATAATTTAGCAAGTCTTTCTGTCCTTTTTAAGCCTCTGTTACGATTTCATTGCGCATCTATTTGATTTCGTTGTCTGTAGTACTTATTCCATATTGTTACGCATTTATTTGATTTCAAGGTCTATGATACTCAGTTCATATTTCGCATGCTTGTGCCACTCCTACTTTTTGGCTTGCAGCTCAGAGATTAAAAGGTCGCAATTGTCAACTCAGCTTTCTTTGCCGGCTGCTTTCATTAGCAGCATAAAGCCAGTTTAAGCGTCACTAAATGTGTTCTGCTACTTTATGGGCATGCAGTTTGATTTTGCTTTCCTGGACATAATTTTCTACGCTACTGGTTTACTTCTTCGCACGTGCCCTGAACATCATAGGCAGTCAGTGGGGATCCGTTGGGGGCAATTTGCTAAGGTGTTAGCTTGCCTAGCTTCTGGATGCCGAATTTGCTTAGGGCGTGATCTCGACCCGAATTTATCTCCAGCCATGGCCGGCTCACAACTGCGGGGTGCATTCCTGTCGTTTTGAGCCCCATTCGGAAATGTTGACGTTTGGATGGCCGAAGTGACCTTGGGAGTATACAGTTCGCTCCGCGAGCTTAGTACCTCGCCTTGCAAACCGTCCCTGCTTTTAATGTGTGCAATAAATATTGTATCGCTGTATCTTAACTTGTGAGTACGTATTAAGATGTTATTTTAGACTTTATGCGTTTTGTGAGGGGCTTCGTAATTTGTCGGCCTATAATGTTTTATATATGCATTGATGATAATTATACCCTGTGATATTTGCATTTTGTCATTATTTATTTGTTACTGCTACCTGTACTTGGGTTGAGTTTCTCGTTCAAATTATTTTGTGCTGCTTGAGTTTACGAATTCTCTTTGAATGCCTGGATACACTGTAACGTTTCGCCCAGCGCGACGCGTTTTTCTGAATTAAAATTAATTCGCGCGTTCCCCCTAGCGATTTCTACGTTACGTTACGTGTTTGAATTTTTGGACCACGCGGCCGAGTACGTCATCGAGAGATCCCCGCTCCACGTATGCGCTGCTCCCCACTTTGAATGTGCGAAGTGGTTGCTAAATGCACGAAGCACGAAGAGGGGCGCATAAAAGCTGCTTCACGACCGAATCACGAGGCATTCATTAGCATTCATTTCCGAGATTTACCCAGATAGCTCCCCGATAGTCCCCCGTTTCCGTTTCCATGAACCGTAATCCTGTCCCGACCAATTAGAAGAATTTTCCCTTTACACTTTGGAATCCTGCGTCCTAATTGTTTCCTGTAGCTAAGTTGAATCCTCGACTCCAATACTGGAGGCCGTGTTTCTAGCTAAACCCGAACAACTCATCCCTCTGAAATAAATCCAGCTCCTGGAAGCGACGATCTCTATGGAGAACCGCTCCGCTGGCATACTCGGTCCATATTATAACCTGGATTCAGCCTAAATTTATAGCCCAAACTCCGTTGACAGATAGTTGTAACAAATTTCCTGGAAGACGTTTTCGAAGCGATGACTTGTTCGCAAGGCCGTTTCATACGTCTATTTTGTAATAATTAAATCAGTCAAATAGCGTAAATATTTCCGACCTGGCCGTATCAGATTTCATATTATTGTGGCCCGGCACGTCGCCAATTTTAAAGGCCGTTTAAGTTTGCTTTTAATATTTGTTGACTACAGAGATTTACTCACCGCATCTCCGGAGGGCAAGCACCTTGACGACGTTTTCCTGACGTCCGCTCAAGACACGAAACCGAGCCCCAGGTGGAATTTACCGTCGACTTCACATTCTATTGCGTCCAGCACAAACACAACACCCAAGTCACCGGGGACTTGCCAAACTTCCCGCACGACCCGGTGTCGTAAGTCATAAATGCTGACATAGCCGAATTACCCTATATTTACAGTTACACGTGCCTTTGACACCGACCCCGAGATTCAAGCTTGAAAGTTGGCACCGCTGGGAACAAATTTCGACGGACCGACTTCCTGACCAGTGGCGTCTCGTCGATTTTTCCAAGATTCAAACTGTCGGGCTATCAACGCACAGATGCAAGACGGGTTGCCGGGATGCTGGGTGTTCGCAACAGGACGTCTCATATAATTGCTCAATTTACTGTAAAATACATTTTATTTTGTTCTAATGAATAATGCCAATGTTTGTAAATACATTACAATATAATTAAAATGTCTAAAATTATCCTGGTGTTTGTTTACTGGTCTCAAAGTGGATATCTGACTGAAAACCAAATTAATCTCCAACTGAGAGAGCTACCCGATGGTGATTAATTAATCCAACGCCCTTATTAGCAGAAGGGCAGATTGTTACAACACTTGTCGTTACTTGGTAAAAATTCGTTGGGTTCAATGTAAGGGAAGATAGACGGTCGGCCTTACCTTTTGGCGAAAGTTGTATTTGTTATTTTTCCGGCTGGTAACTATCGGCCTAGTTGGGCTAGCTCGCCGCGAGGGTCGCAGGGTTCCAGCTATGCTGAAAGAGAATTAAGAACAAAAAGAATAGGAGAGGGCGCCAGGTCCTCGACGTAGATCAAATCCTTGTGCCGGACCTTCACGAGGAAAGGACAATTTCCAGCAGAACAGAAATAATCAAATCAACGACCAATATCACAGCTTTATTAACAAACAGGCAGGTGGGTACTATAGTGCGAATACTAGTATAAAATGCATATTAGCTTCAGGCAAGCAACAAGATACAAATATAAATACATTGCAACAAATATAAGTATATGTAACAATACGGTTAGGTACACGCAAAAACAATTTTTAAAAAAAATTTTCGAGCCGACTATATTATTACCATGCATGCATCTATACAATTTATTTAGGCCGCATTACGGCGGACAATACCAACACACTAAAAGTAAACAGCGAGGTTACGAAGGGCGTCGCGAAGGCAATTTAGAAATATATATATATATACATCGGAAGTTGTGCCTGTACGGGGCTCAAAACAAATACGCCGTTTCAGAGCGATACAAGACTAACCTGGCTAACGTTGGACCCCGAGGGTTAGCCCGAAATGACGTTGACTCGCTGCTCAAAGGAATTTCTAAGGGTCGGAGCAACGATCGCTCACGTGGCCACGCAAAACACGTCGATGTGCTAAATATTAAAATAAAGTATCAGGGTGTCCCCATATAGTATTAATTATAACAAACGCTTGGATCTGCTCTTTATCCGGTTCTCGTTTCCGACAAAATAGTTAATGAGTTCGCGGCGACTCCAAAGTGAAGCAAACGGCTACCGACGTCGCTTCTCTAGCCACTACCAATACGCAATAATACGTCAAGTGGCTGACGTGCAAATGGCGACGAAGACCGCTGACGAAATGTAAGTACGGCCTTAAAACTGAAATAATTGAGCGAAAGACCTAACATACAGTTTACAGGGGGGTCTAGACGGGGCGCGGCGACCGGCGGGGCCGCCTGTCTTCAGCGGAACCTCCAAAACAGGGCTCTAGTAAGTTTATCTGACGTCTGACATTAATTTGCCAGGCTGCATATAAATGAAAACAAGGCAGCAACATGAAAGATAGCTATTCTGTAATTCGTAGGTTCCTTAGAGAAGCCGTGGTTCGGGGCTAATTCAAAATCGAAAGCTCCTGCACAATTAAGCTGCAGGACTGTCTTCACGGACTCGGGTAAGCTCGATTAATAATTCAATGAAGATCACTAAACTGCACAAAATGGTCGCTCGAAATTTGCAAAAGCCCTATCATAACAACACATCAGACCTATACAAAAGCATGCCCTAATACCTAACTATACGAAGCATTGCTATACTAAAAATATCACACATGCCCCAGCTACTAACGAAACGAGGCACTACTAACTAACTATAAATACACCAGGCGCAATGAGTACTAGCTATATCAGTTTCTTGCCTGTAGGAAAAACATGACGAGTCCTAACCTTTCCGTTAGCTTGAGAGGGTCGAAGACGGCTGGAGCTGCGAGGGTTTCGGCAGTCGCAGCGGAAGGCCGAGCGAGCTGAGGAAGCGGTGGTTGGCTTGCAGGTAAGTGCAGTGCTACTCTCTCTAGCGTAGCCCACAGGAGTTGCAAAATTCCTTGACAACTCGACAGTTTCAGGAGCCCAAATCGACGGACTGGATGCTCGCAGAGTGCAACCGAACGGGGAATGCTAAGCCTCTCAAGGAGGAGTTTAACCTCTCGCAGGAAGCGTCCAAACTCTCCCAGGTAAATTTGGCTGTAGTGATGACTGGCATCCGACAGGAAATGGCTATAACGCACAACGCCCAAATGAGTTCCGAATAAGAAGAAACGGGCCTTATCTTACCTCACGCTGGCATGGAGCCAAAAGAAAGTGCAAGAACAATGCTGGCCTCAGACGAATCCGCAATTGCGAATGACGTAAGTACAACCAAATCAAATACGAACGTCTTAAGGGCACATGTGCTTTGTAGATCCTCCGAGGAATCGAAACGGAGCGAAGCTACACTAATTAAGCACACAGCCGAGGCACCAGCAGCCTGCACCAAGTTTAAAATGGGAAAGAACTCAAAAATCCACCAGTTACCAGTTATCAAAACTTTCCAAAATTTTGGGCCAGAAGATGCAAAAAAAACAGCCTGAAAAGTGTGACTGCAAGAAGAGATATCCTTTATCTAGCAACAAATAGTATAGTGCAGAATAATTGCAACAAGGGTTGCCTAAGCGCCATACACAAATATCTGTAGAAATGAAACCAGAATAAATTTAATTTGTAAAATATGGGTAATTATTCAAAGAGTTGCTTACCAAACTGCTTGATAATTATAATTATCATATAATAGGAGAGAATTTAAAATTAGGGTACCGCTAACCAGACCTAATTTAAAGCATGCAAAAATTCCAAAAAACCACCTAATGATACTCAAAGCTAAAAATTCAACTAGCAAAAGTTTGCACATACAGGGGTCGCTCTAAAAGTACCGTAACACCATATTCTCTAAAGTATTTAAAAAACTGTACACGCCGTCCCAATAGAGCTAGTTTCGGCCGGCAATTGTATCCAAGTAGTCACAAGTCTGAGTATTTTCTTGAGAGAATAGCCAACGGTAGATTTGCACGAAATAGCTATTAACATATATAGGAATGTTATGAGTATCATAACTGCCGCAGATGTTTTGAAATCCGAGCTCGTAGAGCGAGGATTTTAAAACTTCTAAGGCTGTTATGATTCATAACATCCGTGATTTGTTCAATAGTTTATCGGTTGCTATATGGTTATGGTTGCCATGTAGGGTAATATTCCTTTACCCTACAGATAAGTTATGACCTAGTTACCAGCCTACTTTTGTATATGTAAACAAAGGCTTAATATCCTAAAACCGATAAAGTAATTTAATTTTCTAACTTTTGTTTAAATTAAATATGACAGCTTCGTATTATCGTAGCAACCAATCTAGCTACTGACATTTTGAAATGTGATTGACTGTCCTTATTTTCTTTTGAAATTGTCAAAGTTCTTGCTATAGAAAGAAATATTGTATTATACACGACGATAAAGTTATTGCTATCCACTCTTGAATCATTAACGTCTCGACTTCGTCTCGACGTTAAACGATTCACTCGTGGATAAAATTTAACTTTATCGTCTTGTATAATAAATTACTATCAGGTATTTATTGAGTTGTTCGATAAAATTTTGTATGGCACGTGTGGTGTATAGGGTTACTTGGGGACTTTTAATTACTGTAGTTTAATCATATACTCACTTATTTAAAAAATTATGGCAGTTTTATACTCAGGAAGGATTGGGATTTAAAAATAGTGCACATCCGCTTTTGTTTTAAATTTTGTTTAAAAAAACATGGGCTAAAATGCAGAATCCGGGGCACATTCCCCTCCTTTTATTAGCTTCCTTTGTAAATTTAGTTATGGTTACTAGAGAGAACATGGTTAATAATAATTAATAATATGCTCTTTGGTATAGCCTAAAAACTTCCGTCCGCTAGGCTTCCAGGTTTTAGCCATCTAACGGTAGGGATCCCAGTTAAATATAGCTCAGTGAATTCGATGATCTCAGAGCAGAACCATGATTCTATAATCCGTTCCTTCAAACTGGCATGCGATGTTGCTAAGGTTAACACAACCTTCGAACTATAATAACTTGGGTTACAAAACGCAGATAGACAAAATTTCTCATTGTCTCTTAGCCAAAACATTGAAAATACGCCGATTTTAGAAATAGGTACATAATTCCTAATACGTTTACATCAAGCTTTGAAATGCAGCAATTATTTGTTTTTATTGTGGTTTTATTTTATTTCATTGTTTCTATACCTATTTCTTTGTAATTGCAATTGCAAAACAAGATAAAATCTGTTAAAGGGTTACGTAATCTCACGTCGTCAAATGTTTCGAGTGAACATCTCGACCCTATTGAGGTCAAGCTGTCTTCCATATAATGAAATATAGATACTACTGCAAAGATCACACAATGCTGCAGCGGGCGGGCCTGGCTGTTGAAAGAGCGGCGCTGCTCCTTGTCTCGCCCACACATTTAAATGGACAGGAAATATTTAATGACTCTGTAAATTTAAACAGTAATCTAGAATAAGATAATTGTGTGCCATTACATGAAAGTAGTCTTTTTAACGAAAAATAGTGAAGAAAGTATCACTTTTTTAACGCAAAATCCTGAAAAAAAACAACACTTTTTTAACTACGTATTTTATTGAAATTGTGAATTGTCAATTTGAAAGTTGTAAATTCTGAAGTCCTTTTCGACACAATTTTGAGTTACAAGAGATCCCTATGCAAAAAATAACATGTACAACACGTATGAAAGCAACTACTTTGTCACACATTTGCTTGCGTTAATCAAACTGCAAATTCATGAAAAAAGTATATGATTTTCAAAACTAGTTGTACACATAACTATTTAATTTTTTTATTTGAATAAGTTTTAACGCTCACACTGACAGTCATAAAACGAAATGTGCCTGCAAATTTTACTAACTTTATAAAACTACGTCTACTGTTTTTACTTTCCCATACCCATAGGTATAGGGAAGTCTTGGAATCATGAAAATTTAGGAAATCGAGATTTTCACAGAAATATCCGTTTTGGGCCTCTAGGAACCCAAAAAAGTGGTTTTTAAAAAATGTCTGTCTGTGTGTGGGTGTGTGGGTGGGTGACGCTCCTACAGCCGAAAGTATTGCTCCGATTTTGATGCGCTTTGGAATGCGGGGGTGTATCGAAAATTCATCGACAAAATAAGCTTTTCAAAAAAATCCGAAACCGGAAGCGGAAGTTACGCATGTTTTTTTGGTATCACTGTTTTCGTGATTAAAATTTTGAAAATTTTATCGCGGATAACGATAGAGGGTCGTAAGACAAATCTGTTAGTTTTTTGCCGAACTCGCTAGGTTTAAAATGAAGGGCGCTATGATTTTTTGAAAATTTTGAGTTTGACGCCCTATTACTCAAAAACGGATGAATCGATTCAATTGATTTTTTTTCTGAATAGTATATGAAGGCTAACATGAGGTGATATAAAAAGTGTTTTGAAAAATATTAAGGGGCCTAAATTACAAATTTTCAAAATTTTGGAAATTTTCTAAAAATCATTTCTCAAAAACTGCCCACAGGAATTTGTTTAAACTTCATACACTGATAGACCCCGAAAAGGGCTATCGATCTGTTTTTTAAAGAATCTCATGAATTATCTGTGGCGCCCTCTACGAAGCTTTGAAGTTTGAAAATTTAAACCCCTTTAATTAATAAACAAAACAAGATAGGTAGCTGGGGTTTTCACTGAATTGCTCAGTGCATAATGGAGCATATGAATATGCAAAAAAATATTATACTCGTGGATATATGTAAGCGCACCGGCCCCCTCTCCCCTCTATTTTTGAAAAATAATTTTTTTATTCTAACGGTTGTTATATTTTTGCGTCAAAGAATCTTTTCCCGCGAAAATAAAAAAATCGATTTTGTATGCCCTAGAAAATATAATTTCCAGGTACTTAGAAAATTTCACCTCGGTGCTACAGCCGTTTTGAGGAAAATAATACATAAACTAGCACAGTGGCGGCTTGTCCACTTGGCGCCATCTACAGAAGCTCGGTGGTCACGTTTTGAACTACACATTCTTTTATATTTACCCGCAATTTACGTGAAAGTGTAAACGCTTATCACGGTGAAGACGTGAGTCATCGAGTTGAAATTTTGATATGTTGTAAAGACTGTTGAATAAAGACGATATCAACAGTTTCCAGTATGGGAAAGTCCAGGGAGGTAGTCACGTCCACTTTTTTAAAAATTAAAATACGAATAATTAATTTCCCACAACAGTTGTACAAAAAGTTTGCTAATGATATGTTTTAATAACAAAAGTGTTACGGATATAAGAAAGAATTGAGTAGTTCTTTATTTATTAGCTGTAACTCGAATACTAGGATGAGTAGGTCAATATCTATAAATATATACGAGAACCGAGACAAATTGTACTTCTGGCTAAAATACTCCTTGCTTTTGAGTTAGTCATACATACTTCAAACTTTATGGTTACTAAAGAACATTTGACACATGTGATCTTTACAACAGAATGAATTAGGAAATTAGGACAAGTAATTTGGGTTTAGTTTAATTCAGACCAAGCCAGCTGATGGTACAGTACCTACAGTTTAGTAGTACCTGGATTTTAATCGTGTATTTAACGTATTTACGTATTGACATTGTGTTTTAAGTGGTTTGCGGAAAGTTCGTTCCTCACATTTCGTTCTGGGGATATTTCGTCTCCCCACATCTCGTACCCGGAAACTTCGTTCCCGAGCGAGCTAAATTTGTCTCCTAGATTACACGGTATTGAAAAACGAGTACAGCGATCGGCATGCAGATGGAAAATTAAAGATATTTTAATTAATTTATTTATTATAATAAACTGATAAGAACTATATACAGTATGTCCCCTGATTGAGTTTACAAGAGGGAACTAAATTTTATTTTTAGTTTTACCAAAGAGGATATGCTCTTTGGTTTTACATAAAAATGTGATAGGAATTATAATTTCTGCTTGGTTTGTAGAGAATTTTAAGAACATTTTCAGTTTTTCAAAAACAAGTCGGCCTTGACAGTTAAGTAAAAAATATTGTTTTTCAGGTAAACTGCCCTTTTTGTTCATGATACGGCAAAATATTACAAAGAAAAGTTGTTCAGAATGAGAAATTGCGGCCCTTTAAAAAATATCAGAAAGATACGTACTTAGATTAAACCGTCATTTTTAATAAATGGAATTTATTTTGTTATTGTAATATAAATTAATTAAAATATCTTTAATTTTCTAACTGTATTCCGATCGCTGCACTCGTTTTTCAACACCCTGTATGTAATCTAGGGGACAAATTGAGCTCGCTCGGGAACGAAGTTTCCGGGTACGAGATGTGGGGAGACGAAATATCCCCGGAACGAAATGTGGGGTACGAAATGTGGGGAACGAAATGTGGGGAACGAACTTTCCGTATCCCGTTTTAAGTATTCTTCGGTTTAATAATTGGTGCGACGCAAGTCATAATAATAAATTTTCAATAGCTCCTTTAACATGTGCCTACTTTGATTGTTTGCAAAATCGTACACAATACTACGATTTAAGTTTCTTCTGTTTCCCTAAAGATACCTGCAGACGTGGGAAGTGGATAATTAATTGTGAAAATCGGAATCTTTATAAACTCTCTTCTGAACAATTACGTGAAAACGAATTTGTGCCGTGCATTTTAGTGAACACCATTTCATGAATCCATTAAAAAATAGATTAGTTTTTTATGCAATTCCGTTGCATTACAAAACGGATAAGGTTACCAGTATCCAGGAGTTGACTGAACAATGTGTTCCTGTGTCGCCGGAGAACATTTTGTTAAAAAAAGAAATTGCTCCGAAAGTGTATACGAACACCACAAACCGAGGGACAGTGCCAATTGAAGAACATCTCTCACCGTCACGCTGTTCTGGTTCGGAAGAAGACCTTATTTTATTACAGGTAACTGCTATTGTATAATAATTAATGATAGACATTATTTTCTATAGGTATAAGTGATTTTTGTGTAAGTCTAATAGTTTTAGAAATACATTCCAACCCCACATCGTGGCTGGACCTTGTATATTCTATAATCAAAATTATATGTTAAACAATTAAAGGCAATGACGGATATGTCCACGCCTCGTAAAAGAAGAGCTCCAAGGTATCCATCGTCTCCCATATACAAAAAACGCATAAATAAATTAAGAAAAACCATTGTCTTAAAAAATTCTCGAATTCACCGCATGCAAAAAAAATATTGAAAAAATCCTTTCGATATGAATATTTTGAGTGTGCAGCCGAAAATGTACGAGTATTTATTAATATGCAGCTTTTCCACAAATGAGGCCACCCTTGGACAAAAGAGGAGAAGGAACTGGCTTTGAGTATGTATTACAAGTCCCTCGCGCTGTATCTTTTTATGCAGATAAATTTAAAATTGTCATTGCCTTTCAAATCCACGACAGAATCTTGGTTAAGAATAGATCAATTATCTACGCGGCCTGAAACCGAGCTGCTTCGGAAGCTAACGAATAAAGTCCGATGTAGGACAACCGACGAAAAGCCCCCTTATCGATGTGCCCTGCCTATTAGAAGAGCGGGGAAGAGGTGGCACGCTAGCCCAGAAATCTGTCAAAACAGGCTAAAGGCCTCGGCTAATACGCTCAGGGAGATAGGCGTGGTCCAAACGGTACGTCACTGGGCAAGCGTGGTGGGAAATATATAGGGTAAGTCGAAATAAAAGGTCGCCACCAGATTTGGTTTTATATACTCGTACAACCGGACCTGGACGGTTGGACGGGCCGAGAAGTACGCAAGGTACTACGTCATGAAGGTACGCGAGAAGCTGTAAACCTCGAATTACAATCTTGGGAAAAATACTTTAATACCTATTTCGGGTCTAGAAAGAGGAAGATCTCGGCCTCACAGTCCTCGTCGTCACTGCAGCAAGCGCTGTCAAACCTACCTGTGTCGCTCTATTGCTCAAGCTTCGCTTTACACAAATCTGTACACAAAAGACTTAACCTGAAAGAGCATGCATAGATTCGCCGCAATGACAAGGTCTTCGTTCAAATACTCGTCTATTGGTCTGAATGATTGGGGTGATTTACTCAATTTTACGCTAAGTTAAGTTAAATTCTAGGCTCCAGCTGGAGTGGTGCGCTATCACTAATACAAACTCATTAATTAGTAGAGGTAATACTGCAGATTTAGGACATACATTGTAATGACTCGTAGTCTCTTTGCGTTAGGATAGTCTATTTTAATTTAAGCTAATAATGATTGATTCAATTTTATCTGACTGGGCAAATGTTATCCTTACATAAATACTTGCTTAAATCATGTACCATACTGATTAAAATTAAATAATTTTTTATCGTATAACTGGGTTCCTGATTATAGTGTTTGCCCTTTTCAGTAATTCACACATCTGCACTTTAAATTAAATATGGCTAGCTCATTTGTAGGCAAGAATAACTCGTATCTGCAAGTTAGGTCCACCCCTATGAATATTTAAAAATCCCGTGTAACGCCACTGGGATGTGATTGTCAAATTTAGAAACTTCAACGCGCCGACTCGCTATGCTGTCAATTTACTTTATCAACAATGGTTATCGTACGGTTCTTAATTCAAAGGCAATTCCATGAACAGATTACAGGTAATTCAAATTTCGCGCTTTGGTAAGCGTCCCCTGATTGTATTTTGTTTTTAGATCGATCGCTTCCCTCCAAAATGCATTTGTTTTAAATGGTCGCCTACATAACCTCAACTTCTATTTTTGCAATTTCTGGAACTCAGGCTTTATTTTGAAGTATAATACGAATGGAATCTGCTTCCTCACATAAGGCTCGTACTTTCTGGTACGTTTCACTACTCTAGCCCGGATATTTGCTTAGATCACTAACCTTTAACCTCCTTTTGTTGCGGCAGCTGGGTTGGACAGCTACTCCTGAAGCTGGTTGCTGTATACGGGATTCTGGGCTGCTGGCACTGTTGCAGCTGGCTTCCTCCTCGGCGTACGGATGTCGTGCAGCCAAAATTTTTCACGCTGGACCTCTATTTCGCCCTGGATCCTGGTTCGGGAACTCTTCTCCGGAGGAGTCGCATTTCGGAAGCTTCTCGATGTGCAAAATAATTTTAGGTGATGGATTTTTTCACCTTTACTCTCACAGATGCACTATAACTTTGTGAACACGATGGTAAAACCCTTTTTATTGTATTTTAATTGTAAATGGTATAAAAGTTCAATAAACTGGAGACCAAATTATGCTGTCATTTCAGAATTTATTGTTTCAACTGTCTCTCCCACATCTTGCTTGTTAATTAACAAAAGCCTATCTACCTTTACAAATGTGGAAATTGTCTGAATACAAATTAAATACTTATACACCTTATCTTAACTCAAATCATAGAAATTTACATAATCTTACATCTAAAATTATTGTCAGTTCATTTTTGCATTTTATCTAAGTTCTAGCGCCACACATTATGTTTTATTTTAATCGTTTGTTCACTGGTGTCATTGCACTGACTCATTTTATAAAACACATCTTGATTGTCAACGTCGTTCATTTCCTGTGGTGTACTTTTCCTGCACTTTCTAATAAACAATGTTTGCTTTTCATAATGCTGCTCCATTCTTTTAAAGCCTTGCTCGATCTAGTAAATGTGCTCTTTTGCAGTTGTTAAGAACATTCTGTTCTTTTTACCTTTGTTTAAAAAGTTCATAGAACTGTATTTAATTATTTTGACATGTAATTTTAATTAACACGCATGTTATAACTTTTTGGTGATAAATCTATTGAATTTTTGATTGGCTTTACTTTGCATCAACCTCTTAATTTATGCTATCTAATATTTATGTGACTCTAATTTACACATTGAGCTCTGCCTTATTGCCATTTATTCTGAAGTAATTGATTTAATATCGGTAATGCTTTACCAATGTAATTATGATTTAAATTTTTGATGTGACTTATTGCAGTTGCCTGATTTACCCCAGCTCTGTGCTTTATTGACTTGCTTTATTCAGCTATGCTGCATTCAGAGTTGAGTAACGGGCTAAATACCATTTCAACATATAGCAACTTATTAGGTTAGACTGACTGCGGCCAGCTTTCGTTAATTAGGTGTCTACGGAATACGAATGGAGGCCTTACATGTCCAAATAGTTAGTTATTAACACAACCAGCCCGATTATATGAATTAGGCGGTCACAAAATGCAAAATGAGGCTATACCGACATTAATTAGTGAATTATTAATGAATGCAGCCAGAATGCGTCAATTAAATAGCTACAGAACATAAATGGATGCCTTGCGTATACAAACAGTTCGTTATTAACAAGTACGGCCAGATTATATTAAATAAGCAGTCACGACATGCAAAATGGGGTCATACTGGCGTTAATTAGTGAATTATTAATGAACTGCGGTCAGAATGCGTGAGTCTAGCGGTCACTATAAGCGCAAATTACATGTTTACATTGCTACCTGTGTATGGAAGCTAACCAAGCTTGGGCACTGCGACGACGCCAGCTGGCATCGCCTGTTGCGAACGATTCCGAAACGGGAGCGCGGGTGTCAAAGCTACATTGGCGGGAAAGTCCAAAAGACTGTAATGGCGGCCTCCTACGGCCACGGAACGTTGGAGCCTACCGTTTGGAAGCTCTGCAGGATAGATCCCCGGTTAGGGAAGAATCGGCCTGCACACACACGGTCTTACGACAAAAGAACAGAGCTCTCGGCTACCATGACCACACCAAAGCACCTCACGCACTTTATGCCACCACGGCCGTTTTGCCGTCTTCTTGCAGGAAGCGAGCTCGCAAAACCCGAGAGCGTGCCCTAGCAACTTGTCGACCAATAGGGAGGCGACGTGCTCGGCGGCTCAAACCGGTCTCGCCTGCTCCCAGACAGCGCGTGTGATATAAAGGATGGTCTGAAATGGCTATTTTGGGCGGACTGCGCTAATCTACAGGGTGTTCGAATTTAGACAAAAAGGGCTAGTATTTGTGAGTATTGGTGTTGAGAAGATTAAATGATGGGAACGGGTTTGAAATATAACTAAACTGCCCTAAGGGCGTGAATGATTAACTATAGTACTTTACGCTATTCAAAATGACCTGACAATTCTTAACACCATTTATTGTACAGATTGCGAGCAGTAATAAAAAAAGGGAGTGAGAGAGATGCCTATACAAGTTAAATATAAGTGTCCAAAATGTAAAGGGGAAACCGATCAAGAAGGACGAAAATGTATTGCTTGCACATTGCATGAACATATGAAAGAAAACAGTGGTGGTAAACATTATCCTCGATCATATTTCAGACAATTCTAGCGAATAACAGAACTCAGCCTGGTGGGCGCTATCGTCATGAATTTGATTCGTATATATACTGAGATGGTATTGAGCCCTCTACTCAACTCTGCTTGCAGCACAAACGAATTAAAAAACCAGTCACAAAGCAGAGTTGAGGTAGTTCACGCAACTGCAAAATTTAACACAAAATGTCAATCCGTAATTACATTGGCGAAGATGGCCAGTAGAATTGGAGTTATTTGAGTAAGCAGGCAAAGGACAGAGCTCAGTTTTCATAAATTGGAGTCATTAATGTAAATTATCAAAATATAAGAGGTTTGTGCGAAGCTAAAGCCGAACCCAGTTGAATAAAACTGGCAAAAGGAGGTTTAAAATATGTACAGTTTAAATGAAGCGTAGAAATCGGAGTAATTAAAATATGGACATTTTTATGAGCATTTTAAATAAAAG
This sequence comes from Agriotes lineatus, assembly GCA_940337035.1. Lineage (NCBI taxonomy): Eukaryota > Metazoa > Arthropoda > Insecta > Coleoptera > Elateridae > Agriotes > Agriotes lineatus. The sequence goes on along the minus strand of CALNHX010003889.1, from coordinate 76,851 downwards.
GTAAGAACAGGATGATCATTAAAAAAACTTGTGCAAAGAGCATAAACCAGGAAAACAAGGCAATTTATAACATGCAACAAAATTTGAAAATTGGGGAAAAGCAAACAGTTATAGAAAAATGCAAGACATTCAAACAACAGGATGTGGAGCAAGATTGGTGTTATAAAACTAAGCAGTGTAGTGGCGGAATGAACAAACAAGTTAAATTAAAGAAAGTGAGTGGCGCTATAAGACAATGTAAAATCCAAAATTGAAAGAACAATAATTTTAGAATTAAGAAATTGTAAATATTTATAAGATAAATCAAATTTAGTTTTAAGAGTAACTTAATTGTACTTGGTCCATTTCCTTTTTACATGTTTAGATAGTTTTTTGTTTTGTAACGACCAGAATAAGACAATTGAATAAAAAATGAATTAATGACAAGCTGTATTTTGCTCTTCAAATAAATTCAGTTTTTACATACTTTGCATTAAAATATATCAAAATAAATTATACCATCGTGTCCAGAATTTTGTGGTGCACTTGTGGAAGTGAAGGTAGCAAAATCCACGTCATTAAAATTATTTTCACCGGCTACCGCTTCCAACAACATCGGCAGCAAGACTCCAGCTTTCCGAGCACTAGTTGTGGGCTTCTTTGGGGGTCCAGAGCCTGAGAGAGGGTGTCAGCAGTTCCACCCGGTGTGTACGAGGCCAGCACGACAGTTCCAGCATCCCGGGGGCCCAGCTTCAAGCGCAGCGCATCAGGAGAGGCGTCCGAGCAAGCCACCGTTCCTGCAGAAATTGAGGTTAGTGCATTCAATCAAACAATCGGCGCTACAGGCCGGGAAATTATCAACATACCAAGAATACGAGCTGAGGAACCTGAATCCAGTCAGTTTGCATGTCCATCAATAGCCATTTATCCAGGATTTGCATTTCAAAAGCCCAATTTGAGGTTAGGAAAACAATTGCATTTCCGCGTTCCTAATTAAAACAAGCAAGTCGAGGTTTTTGCCTAAAACAAATAAGATAAAGTGACGCCGTTCAAGGCACGAAAACTTCAAACTTACCAGATAAATTGCTCATTCAATTTCTTTGTAAAGTAATTTCACAACGCGAGCTGCAGCATATTTTAAACTGTTTGGGCCAGTATTTTGACAGAGCAAGCACCACTTGCGCGCTTCATTAAATTTCTTTTCACAGTGCGTACCATTCGGATTGTAAATTTAACAACCCAAAGATCCCAGCCTTAAGATTTGACTTTTATGGCTTTGTCGAGCTAGTTGATATTATTATTGTACAGATGAGTGAAGTATAAATTGAGGGCATACTACCGTTTATAGCATTAATAATTAACGAACCCAGTGAATACTAAAATATTTAATCAGTCAAAATTTGATTTAAATAAAACAAAAGTATGCGTAGTGAGTTTGTTTTTTAATTATTATATTAAAATTACACCGAGCATCATATTCACTACAATACATCTAACAATTCTGGTATCTATTATTTGATAAGAAACTGTTAGTGTGTGAACTAGTTTGAAACTGTCAGTCTGTCTAACTGGCTGTCTACCTGTTTACCAGTCTAGCTGTCTACCTATCTAGCTGTCTAGCTGTCTACCTGTCTAGCGGTCTACCTGTCTACTAGTCTAGCTGTCTACCTGTCTAGCTGTCTACCTGTCTAGCTGTCTACCTGTCTAGCTGTCTACCTGTCTAGCTGTCTACCTGTCTAGCGGTCTACCTGTCTACTAGTCTAGCTGTCTACCTGTCTAGCTGTCTATCTGTCTACTGCTTACATACTTGTACCAATAATGAAAACGAATGTAGCGTTACAGAACAAATGCAAAGTGTTGCATAAGAGATAAATAAAAAAGAAAATCCTCCATCACAATTTAAGCCTTTCAAATTGAAAAAGAAAGAAAAAGTTAAATACAATTATGATGATGATAAATATAATCTTAAAAGAAAAGCTAAATACGATTATGATGCGGATGATGATTATGAATATATCAATATATCAAAGCTTCCAAAACTAGAATTATTTACACCAAAACCGGTTGCGACTGATGAAGTATTGTATGAATCACAATCATCCGCCGAAGATTTATTTTTATTTATTTATTTATTTAATTCGCACTCAGCCAACAGCCGTTAGGCCAATTATAGGCGTCGCTGTGCAGTTATGAGGACTTCCAACCCCACTAACGACTGTCATGATGTTGTATGACCGCCGGGACCAACTTCTTTCCGTGATAGCCGTACGATGAGGCGCCGAGAGATGCAGCCGTGGAACTCCCATCCAAGTTCTGACCAGAGAGAGCGTTGCTTAACTCTGCTGATCGAACGTGGACGCTTGTTCAAGCTACACCACTCGGAACCCATTAGATGATCCTAATGCGACTATAGCAAGCAAATTTCAGCGGTCTACCAGCATAGAACCGCATGCTATAAGTTTTTTCTTAGAACAGCATGACGAACTTCCTAATAAATATGTAAGCAATTATCTTATAGAAAGACCAACTCTAGAGAGGTATGGAATTAGATATGATTTTGATAAAAACCAATATTATTTTGGTGGAGATGATCTGGATATAAAGAGATCAGATATAATTGTAAAAAATGTGCGCTATGAAGGTACACCTGGTTTGTACGAATTACTATTTAAAAACAATCCTCAAATAACTCCAACGTCGACAGATAGAGCAAATTATAATGATATCATCAACAGAACAAATGCGGCGCATAGGAATTTTGATAAAAATAAGCAGAAGGTAGGTTTCAACCAAGCGAAATACAAGAAATTTATAAAATCTGACCCGTCATGACCAACCTCGCCATCATCGATATCATTAAGGACTACAAAGCGTACTGGTAAAGGTATGCAACAAATGTATAAACAAGTTAGCAATAAACCGATGGTTTATGTTTACTGGGATGATCCGAACGAGTTAGTCGATCGATTAAAGTTACTGTATGCCTCTCAAGCATCCGGTCACACAAATCATAGAAATGAAATTGTTAGTATAATAGAAGAGTTAAAAGAGGCGGGAATCATTGAGTAAAACCAGTTCGAGAATGTTGGAAACAGCACGAAGAGATCGTGACACCCCCTGGACAGAAATGACAACAACACCTCTACCACAATAATTGACTGGTGCATTATATATTTGTAATAATTTTATACATGTACGTTTTAGACAAATAAATACAATTATATTTACAATTGTTGTTTTATTACGCCGTCGTACTCATAAAACTGTTACAAGAACATATCTGGTTGGTCAGTGGTATATTGATTCCTCGTTGCAAATTCACAAACACTGATAATGGAGGTCATTGACCCCTAATATTCTGTAGCGATAATTTTGAAAGCACTGGTGACAGACAGACCAGGCAGACAGTCAGACCAGACAGACAGACAAGCAGACAGACAGACCAGGCAGGTAGACAGACAGGTACACAGATAGGTAGACAGACAGGCAGACAGACAAACAGGCAGGCAAGCAGGCAGGCAGACAGACAGGCAGGCAGACAGACAGACAGACAGACAGACAGACAGACAGACAGACAGACAGACAGACAGGCAGGCAGGCAGGCAGGCAGGCAGACAGACAGACAGGCAGGCAAACAGACAGACAGACAGACAGACAGGTAGACAGACAGACAGGCAGACAGACAGAAAGGCAGACAGACAAACAGGCAGGCAGGCAGGCAGGCAGACAGACAGACAAACAAGTGGCTGAGTTTTGACACAAAATGACGCAAATCCTAACCTGCTAACCTCGAATTTGACATTGACGTACAGTGTCACCAACATATTATTCATACGTTGAATTTCCACAGCCCGCTGAGGAACAGCTTTTTTTGGATCTCTCGATATATTGCTAGCGGCTGTGAGTGGGGAGGTCATGTATAGTGAGACGGACAACCAACTCTTCAATGTATATAGTAAACTGTGCGCAAGCGCGTCGGCGTCGTCCGCGCGGTGGGAAACCTGCCAACTAGAGTCCCTGTATAAAATTACTATATACAGGGACTCTACGGCCAACTAAGGTCACTATATCAATAAGGTACCGCCATTAGTAATTTTTTATATCTATCCTTGTCGCACAATTTTCTCCAACTGGGGATAAAAACACATAACCTAACAGATTCCTCACTTTACAAGTGCCATTAGACCAAAAAGAAAATCCCCAAAAACTAGTGTCTTCCCTATTGCACTTGGGAAATTTGTGTTTGTTATCCTTATCTCACAATTTTCTCACATTCTCAAGCGAGGAATGGAATGGCGGTAATACCTTATTGATATAGTGACCTTACGGCCAACTAGAGACCCTGTATATAGTTTACTAAGAGTTGGGCAAACAGCCTGATTTGACATACATTTTTCATCCAAATTAGATATTTGACATATGTCGAACAAAGAGGTTATGGGAACCAACGTTGCTAACTTGCCTTTGATGGGAGAGTTTTCAGAGTATTGATCATTCTTAGGATCTTTAGAACCGACTATTAGGAATATACGGCCAATTTAGTTAAGATTTAGATTTGTATTTGTTAAACTATCAGTCGTAACATGTTACAAAATATGCAAAACCGCAACTTTTATCACACATGCCTTGTAAAAAGTGATCCAAACCAATCAAAATGTATCCCGTTGTTTGCCCAACTCTTAGTAACCTATATACAGGGACTCTACGGCCAACCAGAGCCAGTAGATATAGAGAGTACCGCCATTCTTTGATCCGTGAAAATGCCGCCATCGCCGCCATTTTTGTTCCCATCAGCAATGACTGATTGAGTTATGTCTAAATTTTTACTTGAAATTGGCAAGACTGTAAGTCTATGTCAAATTCGAGGTTATCCGGTTATGTTTTCCATCAGTTTGTGTCAAATAACAAACTAAACCTAACCTACTAACCTCGAATTTGACATAGACTTACAGTCTTGCCAATTTTAAGTAAAATTTCGGATTGCCAATAAATGTCAGGTTGACGGAATTGTGTTACAAAACCTCAAAGTGACGCATATGACAAAGGAACAAACATGGCGGACGTGGCGGTACTCTCTATATCTACTGGCTCTGCGGCCAATTAGAGTCCCTGTATAATATTAATATATACAGGGACTTTACGGCCAACCAGAGCCAGTAGATATAGAGAGTACCGCCACGTCCGCCATGTTTGTTTCTTTGTCATATGCGTCATTTTGAGGTTTGTAGCACAATTCCGTCAACGTGACGTTTGTTGGCAATCCAAAACTTTACTTAAAATTGGCAAGACTGTAAGTCTATTTCAAATTCGAGGTTAGCAGGTTAGTTTTTGCGTCAGTTTTAACACAAACTGGAGCAAAACATAACCTGCTAACCTCGAATTTGATATAGACTTACAGTCTTGCCAATTTCAAGTAAAATTTTAGACATACCTCAATCAGTCATTGCTGGTGGGAATAAAAATGGCGGCGATAGCGGCATTTTCACGGATCAAAGAATGGCGGTACTCTCTATATCTACTGGCTCTGCGGCCAACTAAGGTCACTATATCAAAAGGTACCGCCATTAGTATTTTTTTATATCTATCCTTGTCGCACAATTTTCTCCAACTGGGATACAAACACATACTAACAATAATAGTGTCTTCCCTATTGCACTTGTAAAATTTGTATGTTATCTTTATCTCACAATTTTCTCACGTTCTCGCGCGAGGAATGGAATGGCGGTACCTTATTAATTTAGTGACCTTACGGCCAACCAGAGCCAGTAGATATAGAGTACCGCCATTCTTTGATCCGTGAAAATGCCGCCATCGCCGCCATTTTTGTTCCCATCAGCAATGACTGATTGAGTTATGTCTAAATTTTTACTTGAAATTGGCAAGACTGTAAGTCTATGTCAAATTCGAGGTTATCAGGTTATGTTTTCCGTCAGTTTGTGTCAAATAACAAACAAAACCCAACCTACTAACCTCGAATTTGACATAACCTTACAGTCTTGCCAATTTTAAGTAAAATTTCGGATTGCCAATAAATGTCACGTTGACGGAATTGTGTTACAAAACCTGAAAGTGACGCATATGACAAAGGAACAAACATGGCGGACGTGGCGGTACTCTCTATATCTACTGGCTCTGCGGCCAACTAGAGTCCCTGTATATAGTAAGATAAGAGTTGGGACATGTGGATCCAATGTCAAATACCACTTGATTCTTTATCGAAGTTTTTTTCGCTTGTTAACCTTCAGTTTTGTTTGACTTGACAAATAATCCTTGCTTGACAAGTTGCATGTCCATAAATTTTTCGATTTGACATTGTCATTATTTTTAAACATTTACTATTTACTAATGAAAACATATTACTTATTAGGTATGAAGAAACTTTAATTACTTCCAACGCTTGTAATTTCAGCTAACATAAACACTAAATCATGCGTAGCAATCACAGTATGATTCGGGAGAGTAATCCGACCAACAAATTTATCAGAAGACACGCAGCATATCTGTGCACTTTTTCTAATTCATTTTGTCCAGGGTATTATAGGTACATACTTTCTTAGTGATTCATATCATTTCAAAAATGTAAATACATCCTGTAAAATTTCACTTTCAAGTTTTAAACATTCCAGTTTTCTATTTAATGTTCAAACGGAAGGATATGGTAAATGCAGCTTCAATAGGCTATTATAACCACTGGTTCCAAAGGTAAATTTAAGATGTAATGCGGCCCTGGCAGTTTTATTGAACGTTGGAATGAAGCAGTTGGTTTTGCGATGAATAGCATTAATTTGACCAGGATTGAAAATATTTTCTAAATTTTAAATTGTGTGTTTTTTTTCTCTTGTCAGTTTATTGCTCAAAATCTTCTTATTATGGTTTTAAATACTATTAGACAAACATTTAGTATAGGTAGTTGAAACTTGGTTTTAATACGTTTCTATAATCTTTTGAAGCTCATAGATATTCTTGCCACTGACATTTTGTTAACCATTGGTCTCCTGTGAAATGCTGATTATACAAGCAAAATCCATCCATATTTAAGAATTTCTTGTTCCACTATGTCTTTCAGCGTTGATTGTGTTAAAGATATATTTTCTCACCACTTTAAGACAATATTCTTTATTACGTAAAATACAAAAATAAGGGGGCACATCTAACACATCGATATCAGATATCTAAGTTCTTAACTTGTCCTATGTCCTTTGTATCAACTTAATAAAAACCACAACGGTCTCCACCCGCTCAAAACCTGCTTGTTTTGTTCACGTTCGGCGATAGACTGCGCGTTCCCCCTCTCGCACATCCGCTCGTCAACCCCGCGTCCCCTAGCGGCGCACTTCCGTAGCACTCACCCGCGAAACGCTGAATTTAAAATATTTATCACTCGGCCATTCCTGATTTTACGACCTCCTGGTTCGTTGCTTGGGAAACGCTCGGATGTCCTCGTTGATCTCCGCCTCCCTCCAACACGTAATCCTTGAACCGCAATGGCCTCCCCACCTCTCGCTTCGTTCGAAGGTTAACCGGTCTCGCTGCCATCGTTACAGCACCTGATGTTGTTTGACCCACTTCGGAATCTGGCGTTGCTCGCCTTGAAGCGGCGACCTTGACCTCGTTCTCGTCCTTCCCGCATGCGACGTTGTCACGTTTCTTGCCTCCACTAATCCGGATAGGTTCCTCTAGTTCGCTCGTAGATTCCTCCTCTCCGCTTTCGTTCTCCACTAGATTTTTGTACACTTTCAACCTGGACACGTGCACTTGGGTCGCGAAATTCCTGTTCGCACCATCTGCCACTGTATTAATCCTATAAGTGTCATTCCCTAAATCTCCGGTCACTGTGTATGGACCCTTATATTTTCTTTGTGTTTTTACCGGTTCCCCCGTGGAAACTGGCGGAGAACGCACGTAAGCAATGTCCCCGACGTTAAATCCTTCGTGTTTATACCGTTTACGGTCAAACCGCTCCTTATATTTTATCTGCTCGTTTGTAACCTTTTCACGCACTTCGTCCTGTAACTTCGCTGGTAATACGTAATCGTCATTGTTTCCCGCGAATTCCCGTAAAGCACCATCGTGAAAGTTAGCTCGAAATCCATACAATGCTTCGAATGGCGTTTTCCCTGTAATTTTATTTACCACACTATTCGCGTCACGTTGTACTTCTTTTAAACAACTGTCCCACATTCGCTCCGTTTTCATTTTCGTTAAAATCGCCGGCGTAATGGTCCTATTCACCCGCTCGCAGACTCCGTTCGCTCGAGGATGTCTTGTGCTATTTAGCACGTGACGTATCCCATTACTCGCGCAATACTGTTCGAACCCGTCAGCTGTGAAGCTGGTTCAGCGATCCGTCACCATCATCGCTGGTAGACCAAAATCGTTCACAAAATCGCGCAAACACTTCAATGTACTGCTCGTTTTTGTGCTCGGCACCGCATAAAGTCTAATAAACCGTGTGAGAGCATCAATTACTACCAAAACGTGGGCGTTCCCTCGCGCACTTTTCAAAAAGGGGCCTAGATGGTCCAAATGGACTCTTCCCATCGGCCTCTTCGGAGAAGGTATCGGGTGCAACTCTCCCGCTTGCTTACCTCCAGGTATTTTTACCAACAAGCATTATACGCAAGAACGAATGTGCTGTCTGACGTAATGCCTCAGTCCAGCGAACCAATAATTTCCTAATATTAAATCCACTGTTCGCTCCACACTAAAATGACCCGCCATATCATGGAATTTAATTACCGTACTTTTCCGCATGCTAGTGGGGATTACAAAAAGTTCTCGAATTTTCCCGTTTACAGTAACTTCGCGCACTAATCGTCCGTTACGTAACTTGTACTTTTGAACAACCTGTTTTTCGTCTTTATCACGCTCACTATTCGGCAACTTGAGCACTCTTATTATTTCTTGTAACTTATGATCGCTGCTCTGGATTAACAAAATCCACTCCTCTTCTGGCATTATATTGTAAACCTCCAGACGTTGTTCGTAGATTTCTTCCATCGTGTCCGTGGCTGCTTCCACTGGAGATCTACTCAATGCATCCACGTGCTGCATCTTCTCGCCTTTCCTAAATTTAATCTCAAAGTCAAATTCCTGAAGTAAATGGCTCCACCTAGCAATTTGTGCGTTTGTAGTTTTTTGCATATTTAAGTATACCAACGCTTGACAATCGGTTACCACTGTGAAATGCATATGCAGCAATAATGGCCGCAATCTGTCCATACACCAAACGACCGCCATCAGTTCGAGCCTGCTACTGTGATATCTCGACTCTGCATCTGTCGTTTTTTTTGACACCGCGTATACCAAATGCATTTTCCCGTCTGCCCCTCGTTGTAACATCATCCCCGCTAAACCAACTGCACTCGCGTCCGTATGCAGTTCTGTATACGAACTCGGATTATACAGCTGCAAGACCGGCGCTGACGTCAAAGCGTCCTTCAACTCGTCAAACGCCACCTGCTGTTTGTCTGTCCACATAAAAACATTGTCTTTCCGCGTTAAATCGCTTATCGGTCTCACTTTCACCGCATATCCTTTCACGAAGCGTCTAAAAAAACCTGTTAATCCCAGCCATCGTTTTACTTCGCGCACATTTCCCGGTCGCGGAAAATTCTCTATGACCTTCACTTTCGCTGCACCTGGGGAAATTCCCTCCGCAGATAATTTGAATCCTAAAAAGTCCACGCTTGAAGCACCAAAATGACATTTGCGTAGCTTCATCGTAAGATTCGCGGCACGGAAGGCCTCGAACACTTGTCGTAACCGCTCCAACATATCGTCCCAGTTTTTTGCTGGTATCAGCACGTCATCTAAAAATGCCATCGCGACCTTGTTCCTCAAAGGCCCTAGTACTCGCGTCATTAGCCTAGCAAAGTTCGATGGACTATTGCACAATCCGAAACACATTCGCGTGAATTCCCCCGTTTCATCTGGCGTAACAAAAGCTGTTTTACACCTAGACCCTTTCGCTAACGGTAACTGAAAAAACGCGTGTGCTAAATCCAAGGTAGTGAACATTGTACACCCTGCTAAATGTTCAAATTGATCATCCATGTTCGGCAATGGATAATGTTCTTTCACTGTCTGTTGGTTCAACTTTCGAAAATCTACCACTAGCCTTGGCTCCTGTGAACTTTTCGCCACTAATAACACCGGCGACGCGTATGGCGAAGTGGTATCTGTCGCAATACCATTTGCCTTCCACTCGCGCACGATTTTTGCGATGGTTTCTCGCTCGTGTGCAGTCACCCGATAAGCTCTCGTACGCACCGGCACATTATTGTCAACTATGTTCATTTCCATTAACTGGGTACAACCTAGTTCGCTTAAGTTTTGCGCGAAACACCCCCGAAATTCGTTCACCAAGCTTGTTAGGTTCCGCAAATCTCGCTCCGATATTTCTTCGCTCACGTTTAATTGTTCACTTGTAATCGCTTCTCTGCATAATTCAATTTCCATCACGCTCATTTCTTGTCCACAAATATTCTTCGAATCAATGTTCACACCGAATTCCCGAATTTTGTCTATCTTTTCGCCTTTCACTACGAAGTTTGCATCGTCACTTTCGTTGGCTACTGGCACCGTGAATTTGCCTCCATTTATGTCCACACTCACGAAGTTTATGCTCCTGGGTTCCAAACTTTGATCTTCCGCAGCAGTTATCTCTACTGATTGCGTGGAAACTGGCAAATTAATTTGCGCAAACGGTTCCTCACTACGCAAACCAAAATGCAGTACATCGTCTACCCGCACATATGCTAACTCAGGGTGTTCGGTAAAGTTCTGCCCCAGCAATACACGTAGATTCTGTACCCCACACGGAACCACGTAAAAATTCACATCTTCTACGTTAATTCCATCTAGATTCACTCTAGCTTTCGCAAAACCTTTGCTGATTACCGCACTGCTTCCGAATCCTGTCAGTCTGTTTTCCGTTTTTTCAACTTTAATTTTAAATCTCTCGCGGCTTCCTCAGTCACTGTGCTCACCGTAGCACCAATGTCAATGAAACATTTTATCGCTTCTTGCTCGTTTATTTTAACATTCCGTAGGAACTTCGTTGCCGCACTTTCTGCTAAATTCTTTGGTTCAGTCCCTATTCTCCACACTTGATTCACAGATTCACTCCTCTTCGTCAGACGTTCTGGACATTCTCTGCTGATGTGGTCCGGTTTTTTACAATTGAAACATACCACTTTTCTTGGTTTAGTGCATTCTCTGGCTAAATGCGATGGTTCACCGCAGTTGAAACACTTCCACTTCTCCTTCTTCACTTCAGGATGCTTTTGTGCACCCGGTATGGCTGGTTTCGTTGCTTCCTGAGGTTCACTTTTCACCCCGACGAAGCTGCTGCTATTGTTTTGGGGTTTGTGTGGCTTTTCACTTTTTTCTGCCCGGAAACGTCCACTCCTCGCATCACCGATTTCTTCGCACTCTTGCAAGTCCTGTAACAACTCCACTTCGTTGCCTTGAGTTTTTCCCATTGCCACATTACACAAATCCTTGTTCCACAATCCTACTAAGATTTGCGCTTTGGTTTCTTTAAAATTCAGCTTAACGTCCTTACACAATTTGAATTTTTCGTGAAAGTAGGAATTTATGCTTTCATTCCGGCTCTGCACCCTCGCTGTCATTCGCTTCCACTTCTCCGTTTGCGACAACTCTCCACTGAACATTTCTTCAAATTTCTCCGCGAATTCGTCGAATGTTTTTAACTTCTCCCAGTTACTTTCATGCCAATGTTTTGCACCTCCAACCAAATGTGTACGAGCTGTTTCCAAAGTGAAAGCATCTGGCCACCGGTGCAATAGCTGCATACTTCTTATGTTAGCTATCCACCTTTTTGCTTCACTTTTACTTTCTCCATTAAATGTACTGATTGTCCTCGTTAAATCAGGCATTATGTGATATGCCATTTGATTTCCCGTAACCGCACTCCCGGCACTACTCGTTTGCCCGGCTGTCACTTGTGTGATAAGTCTTTCAAACAAAGCGTCTCTTCGTCTGTTCTCTGCTGTCATAATCTGCATCATTCTGATTACATCACTGTCAGTATTCACTCGATTATTGTCCGCGTTCGCGTTCACCTCCGGCGTGTTAAAGCTTGAACTTCCCGCCCGATCCAAATTTCCCACCTGTTCACCCAACATGATGAGGTCGTCGCTCTCGCTGTCACTACCTCTCACTCCCCCACTTCGTCCCTCGCGTTCACAGCGCAGTTGCAAACGCGCCTGGAACCTCTCGAACTCGTCGGTCATCCTCTCGAGAATCTTCGTTCGCTTCCGTAAAATGTTCCAATCACGTTCGCTTTTCCCCTTCTCGTCGACGTGTCGCTACGTCACTTCCTTTCTCGATGCACAAGATGTTCACGCCCCTAACGGTCAAATTACAGGCTGGCGCTCCATCCGTCGTCGGCCATGTTGACACGTTACCACAGCACTTGAATATTCCGTTTTTCTTGCTTTTTCGCTCGCCTTGGGCACTTGTGGACACGTCCCTCTGCTCTATTTCCCCCGGAAATCACGCAGACACGGAAGTATCCCACTTCTGAACTATGTTAAAGATATATTTTCTCACCACTTTAAGACAATATTCTTTATTCCGAAAAAATACAAAAATAAGGGGGCACATCTAACACATCGATATTCAATACCTAAGTTCTTAACTTGTCCTGTGTCCTTAATTGTAACAACTTAAAAACACACAACGGTCTTCACCCGCCCAAAACCTGCTTGTTCTTCCACGTTCGGCGATAGACTGCGCGTTCCCCCTCCCGCACATCCGCTCGTCAACTCCGCGTCCCCTAGCGGCGCACTTCCGTAGCACTCACCCGCGAAACGCTGAATTTAAAATATTTATCAGTAGATATTAGCTTTTTAGCCCAACTCATATGTGGTCTTACTCTAATTAAAAGTATTTTTTTCTACGACCGTTTATGCACAGTTTCTAGTGTCAAAAGGGACGTTTATAGCACTCTTAATATTAGCGCTCGAATTGCGTCTTTTTAACACGTTGCCATTAGAGGCGTGTTTAATAATTTATTAAAACATCCTTTGCCGTAAGTTTGAATATCCATATAACCTAGAATATCTAGCACAATGTGACGGAAAAAGTGTCACCGAACCAAACTTTTATATTTCTGATACGATCGTAGAAAAAATAGCGTATGATACACGTGTATAAGGGCCATTATAGCACTAGCGACGATAAAAGCACTCCGCTAGCGCGTCGTGCTTTTAAACTCGTCGCACGTGCTTTAAAGGCGTACTTATACCCTAGTATCATAATATACTATTGTATTTTTAAATTGAATTGTAAGTAAATCAGTTAGGTACAGAAGAAAATATTTGTAACGTCTTTTATAAAAACAAAAGAAAGGTAATAACTTTTGTCAGATTAAATGACGGTTGAGGAGTGTACAAATTTATGTACAAAGTAGTTTAAAATATCTTAATGTTTTTAATAACACTGAAAAGTTAAGGGAAACACTTAGCAACCTGAATACATTAATTAGCAAAAAATCCAGTCCTTAAAATTTAACTCTCCGCCATGGCCATGAGCAATATGATTGCTAGTCAGACGCTTTACCCGCTCAGCTGAAGAACGTTGCCTCACACACTTGCTTACCGTCGCATTATGACGCACGCGTTGGCGACAGGCCCGATCGAAGATGAAGTGCGTTCGATCGGTGCCGATAAATACTTGACACATACACCTAAGGAGGTACAACCTGCGTTTATCTATCAGAATGCCAACAGAAGCGTGTTGAAAATGTATACAGGAAATTGGAAATCTGCTGAATATTAATCGACACCGTTTTGAAAATAAGGTAGGTCAATTATTACACTTATAACAAAAAAGTGTCTTTAATTAGTTTTTCTTTCTTGCGTTGTGACTGTTTTGTCGATATCATTTGAGATGTTTTTATTATGCCACGTAATATGTCTTAATCGAGTGTGTCTTTTTCATTTGTCGGTGGAGAGCGATCATAAGCTGGTACTGTGTAAACTCCGAAACCAAAACCACATTATATTGACAAATACAACATCGAATCATTAGAAAACGAAAGCACAAAGCAACTATTCGAAATAGGCTTAAAATTAAAAATAAATTAACACCCTATTAACAGGGAACTAAATATAGATCAGCAGTGGACAACTTTAAAATATCATTAGTACAGCTGATAGGGAAAAGATGAGTAAACATCAACAGAATCAACAAAACACCATGGTTCTCCCCAGAAATAAAAGAAATGTGTGAAAGAAAGGAAAGAGCATATACACATTACTTTACTTACGCAACCTAACACAAGAAAACTGGAACAGATATACAAGAGAACGTAATATAGCGAATGCAGAAGTAAAAAGGTTAAAAGAAGAGTACTGGGAACGATTTGGAGAAAGATATGTATGGTAGCCAAGTGGAAATATGGGGACTACTAAGAAGAAATAAACAAAGGATAAAGGCCACTGTACAGACAAATATAATTAAAACAGAGGAATGAAAAACGTACTATGAAAGCCTATATAAAGGAGAAGAAAGTATAGAAGCCCAAATACTTGCAGAAGATGAATAGACGACAATATAAATAGCAGAAAATAAGATTGTGGGAATTCTGAAAGATGTTAAGAACCGAAAGAGTTTTGAACCTGACAACATAAACAACGAAACGTTAAACTATGGGGGACAATAACTGCGCATGAAAATATTGGAACACAACAACACCAATAGAATGGAAAGCAAGTATAACGATCCCTATATTCAAGAAAGGACAGAGACCATTTCCGGAAAACTGCCTTGGTATAACTCTCCTCAACGGCACCCTAAAGGCATTCACAAAACTTATCTTAGAAATAATGATAGAAAATATTAAAATAAGGGAAGAGCAAATAGGATTTAGAAAAAAACAGATGCACATTGATGCTATCAATATATCAATACATATATTTTTCCAATACCTACTTGGAAAGCCGTATTTCATCTATGAAAATCTCCATGGTTAAGTAATAGTTTAATGATGAGGGTGGATAAAATGTTACTTTATTCACTAGTGAATAAAATAGTCCATAATCCATAGCAGCTAAATTCATTCATTCATTCATGATCTATAGCCTCTTTTACCTTTCGGTGTCGAGGACCATTCATACCTAGATGGAAGTGCAACGGAGGTAATGCGCCGCACGCGACTTACATTACGCTCCCCCGCATGCAAACATACCACACACACAACAACTTACATCTAACTTAACTAATGAGTTTAAATCCACTGCCGCTTCGAGAAAATTCTCGGCTACTGCCAGATTTGAACCCATGTCCACCTGCTTGCTAAGCAGACAACAAGCCCACTTAACCACCGAGGTGGTCTTAGCAGCTAAAAAAATAAAAAATACGTGCTACCGTGGTAACTAGTACAAAAGCAGGTAATATGATATTTAGTTAAAATTATTTATTCAATTTTAAAACTTATTTATATAACTAAGGTATTGGAAAAAATGTATGCCACACGTGAATGAAGAGATTTTATTCAACACCTCCTAGTTATATATTACTTGATCGATGTTAGACCTCTAAAGTGGCCCATAACCCACTAGTGAGGTAAACCATAACCCACTAGTGAAATAAAAACCATGTCACTCACTACTGTATTGTTGAGATTTGCAGGATAAGTTTTGCGTCAGTCTGTCAAATAAACAAAACATAACCTACTAATCTCGAATTTGACATATACTGACGATACACTTCAGTACTGCCAAACGAACAACACGAATCATAGGGGCCTCTAATTATAAATTTATTTGATCTCTCGTTACTTTCCAATTTATTACTTTTTACGGCTGTGAATACAACATTTATGTTATCACTTACTACAACTTCTTCGATTAGCGATTAATGCTCCTTGGATACGCAATGAACATCCTAAATTAGCAATGGACAAAGTCAACCATTTCGTATTCAGGCTTACTAAAAATTTCTTTAACAACATGCAAAACAGCAACATAAACATTTTACAAAGACTAGGCCGGAAAAATATTTAGGTACACCGGCTTGAAAAGACGCCCACCGCAAGACGTCATCGGTTAAATCACGGATCAGTGGACACTACTATAGGCAAACTCTTTTAGAGGATAAATTCCTTCAGTGCTATTCCCAACAAAGACATTATTATTAAGATTACTATATTATACCAACCTTGTATAACGTTGTAAAATGTTGATATGGTTAGCCTCAAATAAAAAAAGATTATTTGTAATACAACACACTTATACTTACCATAAATAACTATTATCCATTTATGGATAAAATTCCTCTTTATTCACTTGTATCAACTATTAAAACCCAAGGCTGATTTTTGTTTCACTTCCTTTACAAGTGCTACAACACCGATTTGGATTTTTTATATTGAAGTTTTCATTCAGTAGATCGGCCAACACTACTTACTTTTGATTTTTTAAGGATTTTATATTTTTAGAATCATAAATTTAAAATATTTATTTGCATACGATCGAGAACGGCAATCCACTTGCAGCACCCACTATAGTTCACCGCATGTCAAATTTTGGAACTACTCACTTGCGGCCTGACAGTTGCTGTCATGAATGATGTCTTTTATTTAACTATGATTTCAAAATGTGTGGATACATAGTCTAATTATACATATAGTAGGTTATGAAAATTTCTTATTTAGAGCCGTTTCATATTGTTCGTAAAAACCCAGAAACGCTATTGTGGGATACGTTTGCAAATTGCAACGCAAATTAAAAATGACTGCCAGGATTATACAGATATTAATCTTAAAGTGTTCCCATTAACACTCCATTAGATTACGAAAATCTTAGGTCCATGGATAGTGAATTTCCCGCTCATATTGAACTTTACTTTATACGTTAATTATTTACTAACTATAATAGTAGGGCAGCTTATCATGAAAATGTGAACACACCGGACAAAAGCACCAAATTTTTTGCAGGTGCTAGTTAGGTACTTAGCTTTCAATTTTTGATAGGAACCAACTCCTCCGTCGGCCATCTTGGATTTTATAGCTGAAATTTTGAAATACAGTTGTATTATCAATATCTCGGCTTCTAAATCATTTAGGATCACAAACTTGTGTCTAAATATACATATTTGAGGTCAGGGAATACAACTACTCAAATTTAAATGTATCAGACTACTTATATATGTATTCACTAGTATATGTACCAATTACAAACTATTCACCAATTAACTGTTTTGTCCGGTGTGTCCGCATTTTCATGATAAGCTGCCCTACATAACAGACTTAAAATATGTTGAATGAACAAATAAAAAAGAATTCACTTCCTCTATACAAAACTCTTATATAAAAGATAAAGACAAAAGATAAGGGAGAAATATCATCACTTAAGACTGATGTTTCTCTGTTCTCTCAACTGTACATAGTGATGTAGCATAGGGAGAGTGACTACATTTTTCAGCCACGAGAATCATCATTTTCCCCCTTCACTATCTGACAATGGAAATCTACGCGTTGGAAAGAAGTATGATTTTATGACAATTCTAGACAAGGATTCCCCATATGATCCTCTTGATTATGTGAATATGAAGCTTCTCGATGGAGTCGCTGCACTATTGTGCATATCCTCCCCCAACTACCAACACTTCAATAAACAATTAGAAAGCTGCAAACGAGTTGATGTAGTGTGGGACAAATAGAATCTGACAAGCCTCAAAGAAGCCACTAGAAAAAATCGAGGTAAGGGTGTTAGGAGAATGTGTGAAGGAAGGAACAAGCTCCCACTTAAGTGGGCCAATTTCTGAAAAGACTCCACCAACAAACAAAAACTTTTTGCATTCCTGTGTTGAATGTGTCAAAAACAAGGTATTTGTCGTCACATGTGATGCCGAAGTTATTCTCCGAGGAATTGATAGGTCTATGTCACCATGTGACCATGAGGAAGCGGACACCAGGCTGATTATCCACTTACAGGAGGTACTTTTGAATGACTGTAGTAACTGTATGGTGCCTAGTGTTGACACGGACGTAGTGGTGATCCTCATTGGCAGGTTAAATCACCTGATGACCTTGTGTGTAGATGTGAAGATTTGTGTTGCTTTTGGTACGAGAAGCTGGGTGTAGAGAAATTCCAAGCCATCCCTGTATTCCACAGTTTCACGGAATGTGATACCACATCATAATTTTTTGGACGAAGCAAGAAATCTGCGTGATAGCGATATAATTGTTATCCTCAAGTGACACATGCCTTTACCTACATGGCACCCCACCATTACGCAAAACTTGATATTGATAATGACAATTTTAAACTACTATAACGCTTCACCGTGATATTGTATGATAAGAACTGTGATTTAGACAATGTGAATGAAGCCAGGAAGGAGCTGTTTTGTCAGAAGAGTAAGTCAATCGAGAAACTTCCCCCAACGAAGGACGCACTGCTTCAACACTCCAAGCAGGCTGCATATCAGGCAGAAGTATGGTGTACCAGCGAGCACAGTCAACAGCATGCTCCTAATCCAGAAGGCTGGGGCTGGACTCAGAAAGTAGACAGTGCATCTAGGGTTCCTGTATGAAACATCTTACCTTTTGCTTCAAAGGCATGTACTGAATTGGTTAAATGTAATTGTAAGAGTTAAAGAGAGTGCTGCACTGGTAGGTGTGCTTGCAAAACTGCTCATTGAAATTGCACTGAACTGTGCAAATGTGAATGTTTGAATACGATATAAACAATTCATATAACGCATCCTTTTATATAATTCAGATCTTTCATATACGATTGTATAAATATGTATTATATGTCGTTATTTATGTATAATTTGAATTGGTGAATAGTTTGTAAATGGTAGCATATCATTAGTAGTATATGTAGTGAATAAATTAATATATAGTCGAACGCATTTAAATTTCTTTCATACGATTGTATAAATTTGTTAATTTTCAAAACAGTTATTGGTGAATAGTTTGTAATTGCTACATATATTAGTGAATACATATATAGTCTGATATATTTAAAAATTATGTAGTTGTATTTCCTGACCTCAAATATGTATATTTAGACAACAAGTTTATGATCCTAAGTGATTTAGGTGCCGAAATATTGGTAATATACTTATATTTCAAAATGCGGTGACTACTGCAGGTAAGAAGTTGAAATTCCGGATCTGTTCCCTTTACAAATCCAGTCAAACCATCTTATGATTTTTCTAAATTCACTCCACAGTTGATGTAAATGTGATAGATGTGTCACCACAAAGCGGGAACTACTGCAGGTAAGAAGTTGAAAACTGTAAAATCATTTCCTTCTACAAACCGAGTTAATCAATATCCAGGGTTTTTTGGAGTTTACCCCCAACGGGGTTAAATGGGGTAGATCTGTGTTTCTAAAGACTGCCATACGCGTTAACTACTGCACTGCTATTTGATAGTCTGACTTCCTACCACGTACTGCAAGAAAGAGGTAGACATTTTGAACGCTATTAAAATCGTTCAAAGCTTGTATTTATTTTAAAACTAATTAAAAAAATTAGAATTTTATAAGTCAGCAACAGTGTATCTACGGATGAAGTTGACATTAGGAAAAAAATCTTTATTATTAATTTTACGACAAAAAGTCATTCTCTCAAAAATTGTGCTTGTCAAGAAAATAAGATAACCATATACAAATTTTAGATTTGATGTGCAGGTTGAGAAAAAATTAAAAACACATGGAAATATTTCAAGAGACAATTATCAGTATTTATTATTTTACACACAATTTTTATAAAACAAAGCTATTTTTAAACTAACATGAAGCTTTATTACAAAATTTCTAATCAAAATTCAAATTTTTACATTTAATAAATTCTTCGTACACTTTACGAATGGTTTGCGACTCATTCAGTTCATTTATTGCTTCCTGTGTGCGCTCTTTCAATGCGTTCCTATCATGTGGCAGATCATTTAAATAAACCTTTTGTTTTAAGGCACCCCACAAAAAAGTCTGGTGGTGTCATGTCAGGTTGTAACGCTAGCTTCCGCATAAATTATAATTAAACATCTTGCCGACGGCCGAGGAAGGGATAGCAGACGCAGGCTCAGTCTGCGCCGAAGTCACCAAGAAGCGATCCGCGCGCCGCTCTCCCACCTAACAATCTCCGAGGTGGCGGCTCTGATAACGCAACACGAAACCTATAAAAGCAAGCTCCGCGACCAGTTCACGGAAGAGGATTCCCAAAGATAATTTCCAGAGATTAATTCCAATCCCCATTCCGCCCTTATCCCGACTCAAGTTTAGCTGTTCCTGTTCCTGTATCCTGGAGAATTTTCCGCACCTTCCTGGAATCAGTTGAATCGATGCCTCAAAGAGGATAGCCGATTTTTGACCTGTTAAATCCGAATTTCCCTACCCGAAACAAACCTGAGCCGACAGTCCATAACCCGTCTTGCTAAACCTACAGATTTACCTAGAAACTAGTTTGAGTCGATGGCTCAAGGAGAAACCGATTCCTCGTTTCTGTTAATAATTACACATAAAGAACTCACGGTGTAATTGATCCCGCAATAAGCATAACCGATATCAAATTGCAAAATTCCTGCGCGCGGCAAACTTTGCAGCCACCTGAATATGCGCTAATTACTTTAACTACAGATATTTAGGTACCTACCAGAGGGTCTCCGAGGCGTGGAAAACTGTCCACCGCATAGCAAGAGTAAGTTGTCTCCAGGCAAACATCTCCGTCAAACACAGAATCCTTCGCGAGCACTTCGAGGTCAATCGCCCGGAGCCAGCTGGTATTCGCCGGGAGGAATTTCGCTCATCACACAAATCCGCGGCGACGCGAAGATCTCCCGTGAAACTCGGCGGTGTTTGTAGCCGCACCCCAAGTGTAAGAAACGCATGAAATACCTTAATTGCTTCTGAAATTACAGCACCGTACACGACAAGGGTGGACCGAGTTTCGAGCTTAAACATCGGTGCATTCGATCTACCGTAGGCCGAATGTATCCCGGGAAGTGCGTTCCAGAACGCAGCCGAGAGAAAACCGTTCAACGAGCCAGTTTCGCCTTCAATACACCGGCGTAGGAACGGTTGCCGCAACTCCAGGAAGACGAAGAACAGCTTTTCCGAATAAATTGTAATTTAGTATCAATATATATTTTATTATGCTTGTAAACATAGCTAAGTAAAATAAAGCTATCTAGGTAATTTCCTGGTGTTTGTTTGCTAATCAAATATATATCTAAGGGGACAAATTTCTCCGATTTGAGCTTAACCTGAGGTAGTAATTTTTGACACCCTTAGTAAAGGGGGTGACATGTCACAAGGTGACCTAGCAGGATAATGGATTGGACTAAACCTACCTATTCCTCTTTCAGCAAAATGAAGATCTAACCATTGTTTGGCCAAAGTTGTGGAATGAGCAGGACAGCCGTCCTGTTGCCAAAGCAGGTTATTATCTAGTTCCGGCTGTAAAGTATTAAGAAATGGCAAAACAAATGTGCAAATACAAGTGCTGATTTAAATTTCCCTCTATAAAATATGGACTAACGATCCGATCATAGAAAATTCCATACATTAACGTTTTTGGAACGTTGACACTTTTTATTAATTACATAATTCGAACTGTCGAAAGCCCAGTAACGACTATTTTCGGTGTCGTTGGAGTTACATGTACATTTATCGGTGAAAAAAATTAATCTATGAAATCTGAAAGGGTGAATTTTATTTTCCTTAAAAAATTGTAATAAACTTTTGTTTAAATCCAGCCTGTCGGCACGCTCCCTCAAAGACAATTTAGGGTTATCTGCAACCTACCCTACTGCTAATAATGTAGAGATGCGTCAATCCATTACCGAACCAGTTTCAGTGAATTTTTAAAATAATTTTCGCAATGCTTCCTTCGACACAGTCGTATTAGGAAATTTTTCATGGGAAACATCAATTGCGTATTGATGAGATAGATTTCCAATTCCGTAATATTGCATGATGTAAAATAGAAAATACTCATTTCCACATCTAGTTCAGGGGCACATGTAATTTCATGGTATTTTGAATAAATTACTAGTATGGCTAATGGGGAGTTTTGTTTGAATCTGTGGCGAGAGCCTGTGTAGCGTCATAATTTTAAGATGTCCGCAATAAATTGCATTTATCTCTTTTTTCTTTGCAATTTGTTTCAGTTCGTTCTACTGCACTTGTAGTAGAGACCTTTTTGGTTCCCAGGGAGATACGGAATAAGAAAGGTTATTATAGACTTTTTGGCATCACTTACCGTTTCTGAGATATAATTCCTTGTATTGTTACTTTATTGGAAACCATTGTATGTGTCATAACTAATTTAGTAACCATGAAATTACCTACCTGTAAAAAGCACTATTTATTAACACGATTTTTTTTTTGTAAAGTCGTGTTAAAATAAGGTCATTTATGCATTAATTTGCGGGTGTAAATAGTGCCTTTCGCGCCCTAAGGCCTAAAAATAATTTGCGGGCGTAAATAGTGCCTTTTGCCCCCTAAGGCTTAAAAAAAGCAACTTTGTGACGGCTTTGAGAGATTTGGGTGTTGTAGATTAGCTTATCGCTAATCCATCAGCTGGTAATGAGTCTTTAAGATGTATGTTGTTAGAGAAGATCTTGTTGGTGGCAGACTTTCACTTTGAACTTATTTTCTTTGTAAACATCTACCAACGCAATTAACCAATATCCAAAATCTTTTTTCGTGGCGGGTGCACTTGACAAATTAATGCTCTATCAATAGTTCATCTTCAGTTTTAAATTATTCTAGACATTCAAGTCCTCCCAAGCCTGAAGAACTTCTTCTCCTGCAGTCTCTAAAGCTTTCCAGAAAGATAGTTTTCCTTTATTTTTAAAGCACTGGGTAACATCATACCCTGAAAGAGCAAGAATGTATAATAGTGCCTTCAATATTGTAGGTTCTAAACAGGAGCACACACGGTTGAGTTCTATAAATTTTCTATTAGTTTCAACTACTGTAACAAACATGCTGTCTGATGGAAAAATTGTGACAGCTACAGTCAAAGGACAAAGATACTGGTGTCTGGTGAATACATTTGGAGGGTAGAAGCACGTCGTGAGATCTATAGGAAGTGCAGAATAATGTTTGTATCTACCTCACCATGACGGCTTTCAAGTTCTCTAACACCATTTTTATCTGATGACTTGGCCTCATTTCTTCAACTGGCAACCAAACATATTTCAATCCCTTCTGCATGCAATACTGTTTTGTTTGCGAGGTATGCTGTGAACTCTTTCTTAGTTTCAGCATGAAATAGGAGGAATCTCATGATCAGTTTTCTAATATCAGTGATTATGTACCTAACAGGTGGTGCTTTTCCAGCTCTATTCCTTCTCATAGAGTTCTTGCGTGAATTCTTTAGTAAGGTATCAAATAATAAATGAGTTTCATCGTAAATACTTTAACAGGTAATATTATGTTTCGTTGTTAAACACAGAACATAGTTTGTATTCAACAGGCACTTATTTGCAACTAACATTTAATTAATATACAGTGCCACCAAGCGTCGCGTAGGGAAGGCTGGTGCTAGCTCCGTTTGACAATTACACTTCCTAGAAAAATTGTAAAGATTCGTAAACGCGGAAAATTCAAAATTTGTATTTAAAAAGCATCGTAGTTCATTTAGATATAACAGTTACTAATAGCCACTACTTATTAAATCACTGTAACGAAAATAATAGTAGATAGAAAAACCAAGAATGTAATGCATATTTTTATAATAATAAATTACTGAGAGATTATATAAAATAAATATTATATTAGATTGTCTAATTATCAATTATCCTAAAGATTAATGAAAACAATATGAAGTTTTTAAACAAAGGAAATAGACATTACAATCGCTAGAGCAAAGAAAATCAGAAGAGAGAAAGAATGCTGACCCACATACAGTATATTCTTCTTATAATGGACTTGCTTATAATCGATTTTAGTTTTGCAATGACCGATTACCAAAGTTCCGACTAAAGAGTCATTTAAATGTAAATATAATCGGATATTAATTATGGACTCGCTTATAATGGATTTTTGACTGTAATGGAATCAGAATTTGCTAAAGGTCCATGATACCCAAACCGAATTCCGTTTGGGGCTTCTTACTACCGATACATTAAGGCCAGCCGTTTTTCTGCCATTTCAGTTGCGTTACCTATAGTTATTTACTGTACAAGTGGGATAAGAGCATCATTAATATACGTACATGTGTGTAAGTTAGAAACGAGTGCGTAGCGCGAGTTATGTAAGCACACAAGTATATTAATGAATAATGATGCATTATCACACATGTATTGTACATAATTTTATCTACAACTGCTTAAAATCGAGAAAAATGTCAGATCTGTCATTTTCAAAAATATTTTAGTAGGCAAATGTCATTATGTCAATCATTTGACACTAATGAAGCCATTACGCCACTCACTTAGGTAATGAAGCGATTACGTAACTGAATGGTGTAACGAACTTCATTACCTAACGGAAATAGTGTCAAATGAGTGACGCAATGTGTTACTTATCCCACTGGAGTAGATAAAATATTTTATCTTAATCGGTGTTGTTATATACTATTAACCAAATTAATTGTAGTATTGTTATGAGCTGAGCACACTGAGTGCGGTAATATTCATTACCGCACTCTTTTTATATAAATACATACATTGAACCAGAATTTATTGACGAAGATAAAATATTGAACAATACACGTTTGCTTATGGTAAGTATTTAACGAGACTCGTTTGATTGCCGCAAAACTCGGCTCATCACCTCGTTTTTGCAATGAAACTAGTTTTGTTAAGATGCTCATAATCATACTTGTATCGTTAATATCTACAGTGCACACAGTATCTAATTATATTGTAAGATCATAGCACGTCATCACGTGTGAAATTTTGCGTACAGATTGCAATTTTGCCATTCCACCAAGAGCAGCTGCTGAATAAGACTCAGGTCTTATATGTTCGATAAAAAATGAAAGAACTTGGATCATACTATTGCAGTTTGGCTCCTCAAGTATTTTCATCAAATTGCTTTTGTTTGAAGGTAAAATTATTGTCCCAACCAGATGTACTGTATTGGATGATGGGTTGGTGACGCGTTAATCCAAACACCAACATCTCCCAGAACCGTCACATTTTGGGTGGAAGAAGTCACATAATCAATATTTTTCTACTACGAGTACGCTTCCGTGTGCACCATGTGTGTGTATGTGTATTGACGATGAAGAGGACTGTGACAAAAATAATTATGCAGACGATGAAGACGAACTGTTGGACATTTAAAACCTTAATTTTTCTGTATAAAAGATATTTAACTATTAACAAGTGGTGTTGTTGAGGAATATTTCATGGTCACCAAATTAGGTAGCTATAACACACTCAGTGGTTTCTAATCAAGTGGCAATACAGGGAGCTATATCTCGGAAACGGTAAGAGGTATCAAAAAATCTATATTACCCTTTTTTATTCCGTATCTGACTGGAAACAAAAAAGTTTATACTACAAGCACCGTAGAACTGGCTTGAAAGGAATTACACAGAAAAAGGAAGTAAGTGCCATATGGTGCAGTCATCTTGAAATTATGACGACACAAATGCTCTCGGCCACAGATTCAGACAAAACACTTGGCAGCTATGCATCTCCAATAGTCATACTATGCTGTCTTTCAAAATTCCACGGACTAGAATATATTAACCGATTCCCTTACACTACTCATTTGTTACGCAAATGATGCTGTTCTCAAAGCTGACACAGAGGATGACTTGCAAAGGCTATTACATATATTCAACCAGGAATCTAAACGCCTTAACATGGCAATTGACACACACATAATAGAATCCATTTCATTCCTTGTTTTTCCATCTGGACTCTGGCAAGTCCATAATCTTTTCTCCTAGTTTACTGAAAAAAAGATATTCATTAATTCAATGAAAGCAGAGGAGAAATGGTATATAGAGGTACTTCGAATAAGATTACATTCACGGTACACCACTACAGCCGGTTCTTCCTTCTCAAGTAGACCTCAGAGTTACTATCACTAGTGATTTAAAGTGGGACCCCCATATTATTAAAATAACAAGAAGAGCCAATATTATAATATTTTTAATTTGCAAAGCCTTCGTCAGTATAACGCCTTTACTTGTTATTAAAATATTCAGAAGTTAGTCAGCCCTATATTAGAGTTTGCTGTGGTAGTATGGTCTCCGTATTTTACTAAAGACACTAGTCTCTTAGAAAACGTCCAGCGCCGATTTAGTAAGCTGCATGCGTTCGTCAAACATTTAACTTATCCCGAGAGATTGCAATGTTTAGGTCTAACCTCCTTAACTGATAGGCGACTGCGCGGAGACTTAATTGAAACTTTTAAGATTGTTAATGGTTTTTATTCTTGTAATAATGTGAAATAACTTTTTATAGTCAACCCCGATTCTAGTAGACCATTCTTTTAAACTGTACAAAGTAAAATTTAGAAAACTACCACGACAGTATATTTTTAGTTTACGTGTTTGTAATGTTTGAAATAATTTCCCAGAATCAGTTTTTTAACGCTGCTAATGTAAATATGTTTTTGCACTACTAGTCTCAGAACGCACCGTTATTGGCTTATCATTAGGTCGTGAAGTTGATTTTCTCCACCAAGGGAGAGAAAGTAAAATAAACAGTTTTCACCGTGGTAACTAATAAATTGCTAAGTTACCAAATATGACTATTTTAATCTTGACGTTTTAAAGAGCTGTATTGTCAGGTTGACAGTTAAAATATTTTCGAAATTTGTTGGGAATTTAGGTGTTAAGCCGTTTGGTAGTGCAAAAAATAGTATATACACCACGGTAGCGAATCGCCTTATAACCTTCGCGCTTTAGATACTTCGCGCTGCGCGCTCAGTATCTAATATGCGCTCAGGTTATAATACTGCGCTTCGCTACCTTGATGTATAATATACTATTTTGCACTACTAGTCTCACAACGCACCGTTATTGGTCTATCTTTAGGTCGTGAATTTGATTTTCTCCACCAAGGGAGAGAAAGTAAAATAAACAATTTTCACCGTGGTAACTGATAAATTGCTAAGTTACCAAATATGACTATTTTAATTTTGACGTTTTAAAGAGCTGTATTGTCAGGTTGACAGTTAACATATTTTCGAAATTTGTTGGGAATTTAGGTATTAAGCCGTTTGGTAGTGCAAAAAATAGTATATACACCACGGTAGCGAATCCTCTTATAATCTTCGCGCTTTAGATACTTCGCGCTGCGCGCTCAGTATCTAATATGCGCTCAGGTTATAATACTGCGCTTCGCTTGAAACAATTTTTTGGCTTTGCCTAATTGTTTCGCCATTTATCCAATTATTTCAGGCTTAACCTGTATATTTTTAGTTAAATTATAATTCCTTTTGCATTTCGAATTCGTAAATTTTCCAAACCAACGCATTTTGTACCTGGATCAAGTTCCTATCGTTTGCAATTTGCTCTTTTGACCTGTGCTATCTCTTATCAGAGTGCGAGCCTTCCTCGAGGAAACGAAATTCTTCGTCCGGGCACTTTGCTGTCTTCGCTTGAGCCCGCCGATACCGGCGCGGCTAAGCCTTGTTTTTAATTATGTCGAATTACGTGCGCTCAACCAATTTCAACGAACAGTGTATTTTCTAAGGGCTGATTGTAATCAGGTACGATTGCGCTTTTTCTGTTTTATTATCTCCATACTAATTATATCTTTCTTAGCTCTTAATCTTAATTATCCGTTTCAACAACGAGTTTATCTCGGAGGCCAAGTCTTATCGCATTTTCGACACCTGCTGGGTCCGGCGTATTTGCTGCCGTTTGAAGATGCTATTGCAGCAATTTTCGGCGCTTCCCCGGCGACTTCAACAATGATTATTGCCGTTCACGTCCAGCTTACGTTTCGAGGTTAGTAGGTGCTACTCCGAGATTTATATTACTTCGACTTATTTTCAATACCAGAAATTTACAGCTGTGTATTTTAAACCCGTCAATATTTAAAATTTATATTCATACGTTTTGCCATTATTAACCTGTAATGTTCAATTTCATACATGCTCTTGTTTTAATATTTGAATTTTAATGCTTATATTTAATTATGCACAGTTTATAAATTTTGCTATTTTTGATGTGTGTTTCGACCCTATGTAAAAGGTACAGTCACGCTATTTAGCCTAACAGAAGGTTTTATTAGATGACTGTGATAAGCTTATCCCACGAGTGGTTTTGGTAAATTATTATAATAACCCGAAAGGGGTTCTTAATTTTATGCGTGTCGAAACCTTCAGTTAAGATACACAATTTTGTCATTACATTATTTACATTTTAATTGTTCTGATTATTGATTACTGACATTTCAAAACTTTTATTAATTATTAATTAAACGCTAGTCACTTGCAATTTATTTTTCTTCTTGTTATTTGAAATCTTTTGATTTCTGGCGCCCATTTCCATTTTCCTTTCCTTTTTTGAAGACATTCCAGGGTACATAGCTGATGATCTGAACCTACGATCTAAGGCCGCCGATATTTGAGCTAGTCGGCCATCGCGGTGAGTAAGAAACAGTTTTTCAGAGCTGCCGTGGTGTATAAATGGTAGGAGGGTTGATCTGCGATTTTTACTACCATTGCTTATTTTATTAATTAATCGCAGGTCGGCTTTCTTATTGTTTCACTGGCGCGACCAACGCTATGGGGCTCGATTTTGGTAGTTACATCAGCTGTGTTTACCTGGATGTCTTTATTTATCAATATTTAATTTTGTATTCATTTTTCTATTCACTTTTGTAATTTTCACATCTTGTTGCAGTGCACGTATTTATATTTGACTTTCTTTTCTTTTCCTTCCTTTACTTATCCTTTCGTTCGGTTGTTTATTGACTTTTCTTCCCTCATCTTTCTTGACGAATGATTGGTTTAGCGGTATGTTTATAGGTAGTGTGATGGACTTTGTTGAAAGGGTATGCTTTGGTGAGTGAGGTTTCTGAATGGTTTCTTTGATTGGTTGCGTGTGTGCTTTGGTAGTGTAGTATGATTGGTTTTTCCTTATCCTTCCTTTGGTTGTTTATCGGTGGGTCGAAGGCCTGCGTGAATTACTTGTGCGGTTTGGTGTAGTTTACTCCATCTTTGGGAATTTTTAAGTAATTGCCTTGCCGTACTTGTATTTACTCAGGGTCTCGACGGGTTGTTTCCGGGTCGTTCTTTCTCTGGCTTTTCTTTTTTGAATGCGTTTATGCATTTCCTTTTGGATGCGATTTTGAATGCGGGGTTTTTGTTGGCTGCGTCCGATGTGAGGCAGTCCTTCCTGTGTCCGATGGGGTGCAGGTTTGTCTTCTGTCAGACGTGACAGAGGATTTGAGCCAGTTTTGGATGCGCAATTGCATCTTGTTGCTCGTTTTATTTTTGCAATTTTTTGCGTCTTTTTTACGCACATATTTTGGGTGCGGAGTTTTTTTCTTTGCGATTGAAGGCGGTTTGCTTTCTTGTGTTTCCTCTTCTTTAAGCGTGTCCATGTCTCCGTAAACCCGGGTCACGGCATGGAATAGTAGACCTAGCCAGTCGAAGCTTGGATGAGTGGGTGTGGCAGCGTGAGTTTTTCCGAACTCTGGTTTTTTGGTTCATTTTCCTCTCTTTCCTTTTCTCTTTTCCTTATGTCCTGTTTTCTCTTCTGTTTTTAAAAGTTGCTGTAGGGTATGTTCCCTATGGATCTTGCATTCTAGTGCTTTTCACTTTCCTTTTTACTTACCATTACTTCCGTCTCATTTGAAGATTTTTTCAAAAGCGCTTCGCTTATTTGGATTTGGACTATGGTATTATAGGATATTGTGACCGTGGAAACACCTACAGTGTCCCTTTTAAAAACTTGTTTTCTTAGTGCTTTTTGTAACGTAGTAGGGTGGTAGGTTGGGCATGCAGGGAAGGTCACTGTTTGGGAACGTCATCATCTAGTTCTTCCCTTTTGTAACGTATAGGGTGGTAGGTTGGGCACGCAGGGAAGGTCACGATAGGAAGCACTTTCATCTTGCTTTCCCTTTTAAGCAACGCTAGCAGTTGGGGTCGTTTCTTTCCATATTTTGGGATATTTTTTTCGAGTGCTTTCCCCATCCGTGTTTGTGTTCGCTTAGAACCTTGATCGATTTGATTTTCAGATCGTTGTTCATGGCTTGTTAGCTATGTTGTTTTTTGATGTGATTTTTTTCGAGACGAGTTTATACTTGTCTGGGGTTTTTTAAATTTTATTGTTGTTTGGGTTGGTTTTTTTGGCCTTGTGGAGATTTCTGGGAGTTGGGGCTAGCGATTGTATTGCCATCCGACTCAGTGAGGGAGCCACATTCAGTCCGTCATCGGCGCGCCTTTTCCATCTAGCTGCGACGACTGGCTGAATGCCCGAGCGGGGTTTGGTGGTGATGCGGTTGTTCCCTCCGGCTTCTGGGGTCTCTACCTAAATTCGGGGCGGTTATGGTTTTTAGGATGTTTTCCTGGGTTTTCACCCGAATCTTTTTGTCGCAGTACTTACTGTGTTTCATTTTTTTGAAGATAATTTTTTTACTCTCATACTTTTTGATGTTGGGTTACTTTAGATTTGGAGTGAGTGATGATGATGCGGTGCGAGTTTTTCGGATGTTTGTAGAAAGGTGGATTGTGTCCTATGTGATGCAGTCGGTTTTTGCTGTGTTTAGCAGTTTTTAGGCTTCTGTCCGGTTTAGACAGAACGTCTATTTTTTTGGCGGTGTCCTATGTGGTGCCCCTGTTATTTTTAAGCCGAGTTATAAGGGTTGTTTCCCTTGGCTTATCTTCTCGAAAGAGGATTTTTCGATAGCGTTTCGCTTTGTGTGTTGGCATCATCGATCTCATTCTCGAATTCTTTGGTTTCCTACATTTTTTAATGTTTTCATATTTAAACCTTTTTATTTCTTTTGGCCGTGGGGAGTGAAACAATTTTTTGGCTTTGCCTAATTGTTTCGCCATTTATCCAATTATTTCAGGCTTAACCTGTATATTTTTAGTTAAATTATAATTCCTTTTGCATTTCGAATTCGTAAATTTTCCAAACCAACGCATTTTGTACCTGGATCAAGTTCCTATCGTTTGCAATTTGCTCTTTTGACCTGTGCTATCTCTTATCAGAGTGCGAGCCTTCCTCGAGGAAACGAAATTCTTCGTCCGGGCACTTTGCTGTCTTCGCTTGAGCCCGCCGATACCGGCGCGGCTAAGCCTTGTTTTTAATTATGTCGAATTACGTGCGCTCAACCAATTTCAACGAGCAGTGTATTTTCTAAGGGCTGATTGTAATCAGGTACGATTGCGCTTTTTCTGTTTTATTATCTCCATACTAATTATATCTTTCTTAGCTCTTAATCTTAATTATCCGTTTCAACAACGAGTTTATCTCGGAGGCCAAGTCTTATCGCATTTTCGACACCTGCTGGGTCCGGCGTATTTGCTGCCGTTTGAAGATGCTATTGCAGCAATTTTCGGCGCTTCCCCGGCGACTTCAACAATGATTATTGCCGTTCACGTCCAGCTTACGTTTCGAGGTTAGTAGGTGCTACTCCGAGATTTATATTACTTCGACTTATTTTCAATACCAGAAATTTACATCTGTGTATTTTAAACCCGTCAATATTTAAAATTTATATTCATACGTTTTGCCATTATTAACCTGTAATGTTCAATTTCATACATGCTCTTGTTTTAATATTTGAATTTTAATGCTTATATTTAATTATGCACAGTTTATAAATTTTGCTATTTTTGATGTGTGTTTCGACCCTATGTAAAAGGTACAGTCACGCTATTTATTTTCAATAGCCTAACAGAAGGTTTTATTAGATGACTGTGATAAGCTTATCCCACGAGTGGTTTTGGTAAATTATTATAATAACCCGAAAGGGGTTCTTAATTTTATGCGTGTCGAAACCTTCAGTTAAGATACACAATTTTGTCATTACATTATTTACATTTTAATTGTTCTGATTATTGATTACTGACATTTCAAAACTTTTATTAATTATTAATTAAACGCTAGTCACTTGCAATTTATTTTTCTTCTTGTTATTTGAAATCTTTTGATTTCTGGCGCCCATTTCCATTTTCCTTTCCTTTTTTGAAGACATTCCAGGGTACATAGCTGATGATCTGAACCTACGATCTAAGGCCGCCGATATTTGAGCTAGTCGGCCATCGCGGTGAGTAAGAAACAGTTTTTCAGAGCTGCCGTGGTGTATAAATGGTAGGAGGGTTGATCTGCGATTTTTACTACCATTGCTTATTTTATTAATTAATCGCAGGTCGGCTTTCTTATTGTTTCACGCTACCTTGATGTATAATATACTATTTTGCACTACTAGTCTCAGAACGCACCGTTATTGGCCTATTTTGAGGTTGTGAAGTTGGTTTTCTCCACCAAGGGAGAGAAAGTAAAATAAACAATTTTCACCGTGGTAACTAATAAATTGCTAAGTTACCAAATATGACTATTTTAATTTTGACGTTTTAAAGAGCTGTATTGTCAGGTTGACAGTTAAAATATTTTCGAAATTTGTTGGGAATTTAGGTATTAAGCCGTTTGGTAGTGCAAAAAATAGTATATACACCACGGTAACGAATCGTCTTATAACCTTCGCGCTTTAGATACTTCGCGCTGCCCGCTCAGTATCTAATATGCGCTCAGGTTATAATACTGCGCTTCGCTACCTTGATGTATAATATACTATTAAGAATAGTCTTGATTTATACTTAGATAGGTAACATAATTTCTAGTTAGTTTAGCTTAACTCAGTTCACTGTATGGGGCATATCCGCTAATAGCTGCCTGCCTTTATGTAAGTAATAATAATAATAATAATAATAAAGATCTAGGAAAAACGTAAGCAAATCTAAATACATGACCAACGGCAAAATAGAACAAAACCATAATCCAGGTCTTGTGACGGAAAATCCTAAAAAAATAGAGGATTCGCCATTTTATTTACGGAATTCTGATTTCGAATTTGTAGTCAGCTACTTCGAAAATCCCTGTATACCAATTTTTATTAAAGCATGATAATTTTTCACATATGTATCCGTCATATTGAATCCGTCATATTTTACACAGTAGTTTTGATTTCATATTTGTAATCTGCAATTTAAAAAACCTCTATATACTAGTTTGTACTTGCATCTAAGTACATATGAGGTTTTTATCAGCTTTTCGGGATTTGGACCTACGGTGCGGCGTCGTTTTCATGTTTACGCATGCCCCCCCGCTCCGCACAGTTTGCGACAATAAATATTCAGAATCAGCGTGCTCAAATCTGTTTACCTATTTTAAGCTTTATGCTATATTTTCAGAAATTTTAGCTGATATTAAGCTGTTCACTCTGAACTAAAGGTATTTACTTCAGCTTTCGTTAACTTTTGCAGTCACGTTCGTATGGATTTTTTTTTATTTTGCGGTTCAAGTGTTTAAAAAGACGAAATAATAAAATTCGCTCTTTTAAAAGCATGCCCGAATTATATCGGAAAGAGAATAATAAACAAAACAATTACAATTTAGAATCAAATAGTTATCTATGTAAGAAGTACAAAACGTGAGTGTTTTTGGCACACACTGTTAGAATATTTAATATGTTATCTTGATGTTTATTATTTTCATACGTAAGTATGACTTTATATAGATGAAGACTAAAAGACAATGTTGCAGATTACGTTCATAGTAAAAAATATCCGCGAAAATTATAAACTTCTCAAGTAATATACAGGTTGTACCCTGATTGACTTCATGGTAGGTGTAGTAAATCAATTTTTTTCCTACAATCTTATATTTTGCTTGCAGTCTAGGCCTGTTTATGTAATGAAATACAGCATACAGCTCTAATCTTACTTTGAAACGTTTTATCTTAACAACATTTTTACGTAAAGTTAATAGAAAGACGACTTTACCGAAACGATTTATATTCTTCTTGTGCTAACTCGGCCATCTTGATCTAAATTGAACTGCAGCTTGGTAAAGATCGGCGTTGAACCGAGCAGACCTATACTGTAAAATATGAGAATCATAAGAAAACATTTTTGGTTCATTATACCCAGACCCGGTGCGTGGTGTTTTTCTTGTGTGTGTGTAATGAATGTTTGCGCTTAAAAAAAATTATCAATCGAGTAAAAAACCAAAACATTTTTCTAAAATTTAAATTAAATCTTCCAGCTGTAGAGGGTGACTACTTGACCAAAACAGATCCAATAGTTTCAGAACAGACTCGGTAGAATCAAGCCTAACAGAGATAGGATCTATTATTGCGTTATACAAGAGATGCCAAGTTCAAACTCAAATAAAACCACTATATATTACGAGTGCGCGTCCCGCATTTCGCACACTCTGCCAGCCGGACCTGATTAGTGATTACCTATACCTATCGCGAAGTCAATCTTGAGACACTCTATAGCTATATCAGTCGTCAAAGCAATAAAAAGATTAGGCTGTAAATAAGTGAAATCAGTCCATGGTGATGCAGCTTTTAGCATATTTTCAATAAAAAATCTTAAGCAAATAATTCTATTTTTTCAATAAAGTCGTGTCAATTTCGATCAAGAATTGCAACACCATTTTCTATAATCTATAGTAGTCCAGAGAAATTAGACATTGCTCTTCGGAAAAATTCCCGGAAAGCTGGATTTGGTTATGAGCCTTGATATTGTAGTTCTAAACAAAATGTCAAAAGTCCTCATCGATCCGAGTGCCGCTAAAAATTTTAAGGGGGGGCAAAAGTCACCAAAAACGGTATTTCGTGAATATCTCGTTAACGGTCACTTTTACAGAAAAAATACTGATTATCAAATTTGTAGCTATATATTTCTAACAATAAAGATATCATGACTTTTATTCGTAAAAGTAACCGTTTTGGAGATAATTCGATTTACAGAGTTGTAACGAATAGATGCACTCCTCAATGACATGTATATCTCATTGGAGTTGCGACTTGAAATATTCCAGAATTTCCTTCTTTCAGAGCCCATAAAAATAGAAAGAAACACATATATAGTACACTGTAGTCTAGATAGAGAAGGAATGTGCTCCGAAAAGTTTCCCTCCGTTGTCATAAAACCTCAAGGGACATCAGCTTGCTATTCGTGTAGGAGCATAATATATTATGTTATTAGGAGCAAAAATTATACTTTATTTGGCGTGGCTGGACTGTTTATCTACCGAGCTACATAAAGATACTTTTGTTCCGAATAACATATAGTATTTTTTCTTCAAACGTCTATAACAAATTATTTAAGAAATTTTAAGAAACCTGGAATTATTTTAAGGTAGAGGATTGGGTAGACTGATAAATGTAGGGTGCTTTGGAGAGCGTCACTATGACTACACTATAAACAACGTTGTGAATAAAATACGAAAAAAAAATACTTTATCTCGTCAGTCTTGCTTAAATGTAATACCCGATATAAATGACGTCGATACTTGCGACTCCACTGAAGATGTAGATCCATCACGTTTCCTGACTGAATCTATGGAAATAGAGAAGACAGCAGAAGAAGAAGAAAAAGATGATGAAGAGGAAAGCATTCCGATTGAAATAGAGTCTGAAGATAAATATTAATAACTTCTGTTTTGAATCCAAAATTGATTAATGAATGAGTTCACTATAATTTTTTTTAAATAAAGTTTTTTCAAACAAAACTAAACGTGGAATATGCCTACTGGGGACACTACATGAAAAAAACACCTTGTACTCTACCTCGAAGGTGGTGTGGAAAAGAGTGCACGTTTCAACTCTGTAAATCGAATTATCTCCAAAACGGTAACTTTTATGAATAAAAGTCGTGATATCTTTATTGTTAGAAATTTGATAAGCTACAAATTTGATAATCAATATTTTTTCTGTAAAAGTGACTGCTAACGAGATATTCACGAAATACTGTTTTTGGTGACCTTTGCCTCCCCCTTAAAATTTTTAGCGGCACTCGGATCGATGAGGACTTTTGACATTTTGTTTAGAACCACAATATCAAGGTTCATACCAAAATACAGCTTTCCGGGAATTTTTCCGAAGTTTTGCTTTTATTTTGTCTAATTTCTCTGGACTATAATATTAGAATTTGCAGTGAAATGTTCAGAAGTATTGAAGTGCATAAAAACTAACAGTAATATACGATATTTTTTCTACTCCAGTGGGATAAGTAACTTATTTGACACTATTTTCGTTAGATAATGAACCTCATTACACCACGCATTTATGTAATGGCTTCATTACCTAACTGAGTGGTGTAATTACCTAACTGAAATAGTGTTAAATGAATAACATAATGACATTTATCTACTCCAGTGGGATAAGTAACTCATTGCGTCACTCATTTGACACTATTTCAGTTAGGTAATGAAGCTCATTACACCACTCAGTTATGTAATGGTTTCATTACGCAACTGAGTTGTGTTAATGACTTCATTACCTAACTGAAATAGTGTCAAATGAATGACATAATGACATTTGCCTACTAAAATATTTTTGAAAATGACAGATCTGACATTTCTCTTAATGCACTTTTCTCAATTTTAGGCAGTCGTAGATAAAATTTTGTACAATACATGTGTGATAATGCATCATTAATATATCGAGAGATCCAAAAACAACTGTTCCTCAGCGGGCTGTGGAAATTCAACGTATGAATAATATGTTGGTGACACTGTACGTCAATGTCAAATTCGAGGTTATCAGGTTAGGTTTTCCGTCAGTTTTGACACAAAATGATGCAAATCCTAACCTGCTAACCTCGAATTTGACATAGACTTACAGTGCCACCAACATATTATTCATACGTTGAATTTCCACAGCCCGCTGAGGAACAGTTTTTTTGGATCTTTCGATACTTGTGTGCTTACATAACTCGTGCTACGCACTCGTTTGTAACTTACACACACTTATATTAATGATGCTGTTATCCCACTTGTATAGTAAATAGCTATTGTTTACTAAAATATTTTTGAAAATGATAGATCTGACATTTTTCTTGATGCACTTTTTTCAATTTTAGGCAGTCGTAGATAAACTTTTGTACAATACATGTGTGATAATGCATCATTAATATACTTGTGTCCTTACATAACTCGTGCTACGCATTCGTTTGTAACTTACACACACGTATATTAATGATGCTCTTATCCCACTTGTATAGTAAATAACTATTACAATATACAGGGTGATTTATAACGGCCGGACCAAACTTCAGCAGTTTGTTGGAGAGGCCATTTTGAGTAAAAAATGTTATATGATCATAGGTCGTATTCCATTTAGTTTTCTAACCACAAGAGATGAATAGTTATTTAACCAGCAAGTGTGTTAATGAAGGCGATTAATAATCGAAACTGTTTAAAGCACGAACGAGCGATAGCGAGTGAGTACCTTTAATAGTTGAAATTATTAATCGCCCATTAACAAACGAATTGATTACAGAATTTTTTCGTTGACCGCAAAATCTTTTTTTGTGGCGAAAAATTTGATTAATCCAACTAACCTCCATGCAAAATATCATCAAAACGTCAAAATCACAAAAACAGTTAATTAATGAAAAATAATGTATTAATCAAAAACAGTGTATTAATAGATTTATTAATCCATCCTTTTTTAAAAAACAGTTAATTAATGAAAAAGAGTGTATTAATCAAAAACCGTGTATTAATGACGTCTATTAACCCATCCTTTTTTAGGAAAAATAATTCATTAATATTGAAATTAACAAGCGGTCAACGAAAAAGTTTTATTAAGGGGCGGGTCAAGGTAAAACCGTTCAAAGTAGCCAATGTTGCAAGCGTCTTATCTACTACGTATGTGGGCCAATCATATCAAACTTTTTTCTGTATGACAGCCTGTACTTTTATCTGTCAAACGTTTTCTTCAAAAACAAAACATAAATTTCAAATTCTGTTTACGCCGATGTTCTCGACTTTTTAATATCTAGCGAATGAGATAATTTCATAAAAATAGTACAAAGTTAACTTGACTTTTTCAAACTTATTTTTTACATTTTTTTAGAATGTATTCTAATTTTTATCTCATACACTAGAACTATGAAAAAGAATAATTCTGATATAAAAGACTAAGAGTCGACAAGCCATTTGGGAGAAAAACTCTTTGGAGGTAAATTGCAAACAGTTTTTAAAATATTTTTTAATGACTTTCCTACCAATAAATTGCCAGGAAATCCATATCGTTTGACGGATAAAACTACAGACTATCATAGTTTGATATGATTGGCCCACATACGTAGTAGATAAGACACTTGCAACATTGGCTACTTTGAGCGGTTTTACTTTGACCCGCCCCTTAATAAAACTTTGATCCCTTGTGGTTAGGTAATGGAATACGGTCTATGTTCATATAACATTTTTTACTCAAAATAACCTCCCCAATATACTGTTGAAGTTTGGTCCGCCGGTTATAAATCATCCTGTATATCATTTACAAACAAAAAACTGCAAGAAAAATACTTCATAGTAAACTATACCTAGCGAAGAACAAGATTTAACATGTTATAGATTGATTTTTCAAGAAACCGAACTAGAGTATCACAAATAATTGCTTCAGGTAGGTAAATGTATCATCACTGCTGAAATTATAGCTAGTAAATCTTTCAGTTACAATTTTTGCAGCCGAAAAATGTTTTTAATTGAAAGGAAAAACTAAGTAGCAGTAGTTGATCTTCCAGATGAAAATATGTTACTTCACATTGCTTCTTGTATATAATTAAAAGTTTTTTTTATCTTACAGTCGAGTTGTACTAAATTCAGGTAGGAAGAACAGAAAGATACAATCCAAAAGTATTTAAAAACGAAGCAAAGTACTTACGACGTTCGTTTGTCGATTTTATGCCATCTGTGGTATTTCTGGTAAGTGGTTACGAAAGCTTGAGCCATGGTTCAATATTGTATTACAGAAATTTTGAAGACTTGCCAAAGTGACGACGAATTTTTAACTTTTTGACGTTTTCCCAACCATAACAAAAAGGGTGCTATGCAAAAGGCACCCCATTTCTAAACTGTTTAGTGTTTTTAATAATGCTTGGCCATGATAGTTGATTGCTGGAAAAGGAAGACGGTATGTCATGTAAATGTTCAAGAAAATATGAAAGGTATTATTTGTAATTTGGACACTCCATTATAGTAAAAGGTAAAGTTAGCGACATAATCTTTATACGGAGTTCATTATTGTGCAGATCAGAAACGCAGACTAGAGGCAAAGCTAGTAAGAGCAAATTAGTAGCGTTCGAACAGTGATGCTTTAAAATAATTTCAAATGTAAGTTGGATTGAAGGCAACTAATGAAGAAATGTCGACGGAAAAGCAACTATGTAAAAGAATTCAAAATATAGAATGAGCTTTGTTAGACAAAGTAAGACAAAGTAGCTTACTATCTACCTACCATTACATGATAGAAGGCATGATATAGAAAAAAACTCAAGAAGAAGGCCACATTTAGATTTAAATAGATAAACCAAACAATGTATGTAGAGTTACTAAATGTATGATACTAGCACTGGCATCTATTGCGAAATGAAGAAGAAATGTAGCAGTAGACGGAAATGGACGGCTACAACAAATCAGCATACCAGATAAAGGGAAGGTTGCTACTAGATGATATGCATTTTCTTAATATAATTTTTAAAAACAAACTATAGTAAATAAGAAATTCCTTGTTAGGGTTGAAACTCCTTAATCTCGACTAAATTCCAATACGAGTCTGATCATATGACCATGGCAGTTGGTGTATAAAGTACCCGGTACATGCTGGATCTTGGCCATATCAAACAACAAATACAAAGTATTTTAATATTAGGTTTGAAAATAAATCAAAGTGTAGTGTTTATACTTTCCAAGAATGACATACATTTTCAGGAAAATTATACCAGAGAGCAACCACGAGTTCTTAGAATAAAAATATGCCGATTGAACCCAACTCAGCTGTACACAGAAACGTATCATTAAGAAGCATACCTCAAAGGTTTTTAAAAACTCATTAACTGTTTAACTGTTTCGGTTTAAAACTGAATTAAAATAACAAAGTTATAAATCTTTATTTATTCTTTTCACTTCGAAAATAAAATTAAAGAAAGCACACTTAAAACACTTAATTTTAACTTTCGACCTATACATAAGTATTCATAACAATATACACGTAACGCTATCGTTGTTTTCGATTCACTAAATAAAATCTTCTGCAAATATTTTTTTTATCTATAAGAAGGTATCTGCGTATCTACGACGACTGGAAGGCAGCGGTTGTGCATACTGCTGACGACTCTTGATAATACTCAGCCCCGTCTTACTAATGGCATCTTGGTACTCGGTTCTTCCTGTTTTGCCGGTAAACCATGAATCAACGGTAGCAGGTGCTAAGGTAAAATGGGTCGATAATTAAACATCCTTTACAGGGAAACCACGCAAATATGACATACTTGTTGCAAATGTTACATCAGGCGGGGGATTTATGGTTGGTCTGGGGAAAGGCCTGTACCTAAACCTTGTCGGGTCCCTATAGCCATGCGCTATGCCTATGCTTGGAGGTTTCACTGGAACGCCTGCTGGGGAGTCGACTGCAGGCATCAACTTTGTATATTGGACCGGATTTAAACCTGAAACATTACATTATATAAACCATTTACTTGATTCATGCACAGTTGGAGGCCATGTTATATGCCTTTTGATTTTGTGAAGTTGGTTGACCAGTTATTATTTTTTTAAATTTTAAGTTAATGATTCACAGCAAAAATCACTTTTGTCAATCGAATACATTTTGTCTTTGATATAAAGAATTTTAAAGCCAAATTTCCACGTCCATTATTTCATCAGAAGCACCGTTATATAATTCTGAATCAGATTTTTCTAACGAAATAATGAATGGCGAAATATTTTCAAACAACCCAGAATTTAAATTAATCTATATATATATATATATAAATGAATCCCTATTTCCCTTGGTTACGCCATAGCTTGAGAACGACTTTACCGATTTCATTAATCTTTTTTTTTAGGTTTTCTAATACTTTGTAGAAGGTTCTTACGGAAAGAAAAATTAAGAAAATCCAGAGGGAAAGCCGGAAAATTGGAAAATATCGAAAGTGTGTTGTTTCTATTTGCAGTCACACCTGTGCTTAATGGTTTGAAGGGTTTTCCCCATAATGTCATAATCCGCATCAGGTAACCGAAGGCGAAAGAGATAAGACACTAATAGCAATATATGTAATTCCAAATGCTTTACATAAGTCGTTGCAGTCAGTCAGTCAGACATTCAAATTTGCTTTGAGCACAAGTGATTGTGAAAACAATTCCGTGTCGTTTTATAGTGACCGTTACAATGCCAAAGGTACGACGAGCTAACATAGGTCGTCGAAGACAGTCATCTGCGCGGGTATCTACTTTACGTGCGAACCGCAATGATGAGCAGCGCGCCACGGGTAATGAAAATAGTCGTATTAGCATGTTTTTAAAATGAAAGAAATCGAAAATTCGAATATCGGAAAAAAGTTTGCTGAACCCGCTAATAGCAGGCAAATCAATGTTCGGACAGGACAACGTCTGTCGGGTTTGCTGCCCCTTAGGGGGTGAAATGGGGTAAATAAGCCTAAAAATCGATATGGGTGTCGTTATTGAGGTTTTTTGGGACGTTGATTGCGAAAACGGCATTTATTTTTAAGGCCAAGACGATGGACATGACATAAAATTAAAACTTTATAGTGGTTAAACGGGGCTTCAGAAACAAATTCTTTTTGGACAGAACAACGTTTGCCGGGAGGGACGGGACGGGAAGGGACGAGACGGAACGGGACTGGACGAGACGTGAAATGACGGGAAGGTACAGGAAGGGACGGGGCGGGACGGGACAGGACTGAACTGGACGAGACGGGAAGGGACGGTACTGGACGGGACGGGGACGGGGACGGGACGGGGGTGGGATGAGATGACAGAAAATAATTAGTCATTATGTAATACACAAATAAGGAACCTCGCGCGTACGATGTCGCGGGTTACAGCTAGA
Organism: Agriotes lineatus; assembly: GCA_940337035.1. Classification (NCBI taxonomy): domain Eukaryota; kingdom Metazoa; phylum Arthropoda; class Insecta; order Coleoptera; family Elateridae; genus Agriotes; species Agriotes lineatus. The sequence goes on along the minus strand of CALNHX010003889.1, from coordinate 34,856 downwards.
AAATGGCATATATTTTTAAGTCTAAGACGATGGACATGATATAAAATTAAAACTCTATAGTGGTTAAACGGGGTTTCAGAGACAAATTATTTTTGGGCAGAACAGCGTTTGCCGGGCCAGCTAGTAAAATATAAAACTGTACTACTGTTCTGAAATTAAATTATTAAATGATCAAACTAGGCGTTGCCACAACAAAGGTGTGATATAAAATAGTATGTGGGGATTACGCTAACAATTACAGGGATTGAATGCTTAGGCGCTGGAATCTAACAACGAAATTACAGTAGTGGTTTGCAGGAAGCTACTACTTAGTGTTAATAGTGCTACTCACGCTTATCGTCGAGGCCTCGCGAAAACGGAGCGCATTTATCATTAAATAATCTTATCGCTTTGCAAATAAGTGTTCACTGGACGCCAAGCTGCGCTTTTAAAAAAGGAACTCCCCTACTATTTTAACAATTAATTAAACAACATACTTCCGAAATTACTTAAAATGATTCGCCTTTATCAACCAAGCAAAAAGTTGTGAGCAATATATATTTGAATTATAAATTAATAGCATGAGCACATTAAATTGATTTGAATGAGCTATTACTAGTCTTCCGATTGATGCCCCAAATATAAAATTGGCATTCAAAAACTTTTCTTGAATTAATTATAACTCTTGTTGCATTAATCCGTGGACGCACTGTAGATGCGCAAATTTAAATTGTTGTTTGTGCTTATAGACCCATGTATTGGTAATAGATAGTAGCACTATTATTTCTTACCTCTTTTTATGTAATCAATCTGATAAATCGTTTCCATCTTATCGTCATAAGAATCGCATTCGTGATCCAATATTTCGCTGTTCAAATTTGCCATCTATGATAAAAAAAAATATAATTATAAAATTTTAGCTACAACACGAACTATCTTATGCTACAAATGATAGTTTAAGCCAGGGAATAACAAAAATTACTGTTCAATGATATGGTTCTGGAGTTAACCCAATTGTCAAAGTGTGTGACAAGAGTGCTGATGAGCAGTAGTAAAGCTGTAATAAATATGTGCGTTTTGCACTGAAAGCGTTGATTAGTTTTTCGCAATTTTTTTCCACGGCCCGTACTAAAAGTCGGCCTTTTACCAATAGCTTGACTAAAACCACGTATTATAAATCAACGTACTAAAAGTAAAATCAACTGTTTACTTTCAGCCCACGTGCTACAAGTAAACAGATGATTTTGAATTTACGTATTTTAAACTGGTGAACTGAGCTATAAAGTTATTATATGGGGTTATTATAAAGGTAGGGGTATACTTTAAATTCTTATATAATTTTAACAAATCAAGCCCACAACTAAATCTAATAGCTTAAATAATGGGATTGTATTGTATCTGTGGAAAACAAAAGTATTGTTATGACAACTATTGACACAGATATAAAAAGGAAAGCATCTCTATTTTAAACAGACTTTTTGTGAATTTATGTCCACCAACCTGATCTTAACTTGACTGTGGAATTATTTAAAAAACTGGTGTTTCGAACACGGCCAACAACGCAGCAAGAATTAAAAGACGAAGTTAGAGGGCAAAAAAGTGCAATTCAACCAGAAATGTTACATAATGGTGTAAACTTTGGATATCAGGTTGGTTATCTTAGTCAAGCAACACTTGCGGTAACCAGTTTTCGCCATACAAGATATCATTATTTAAGAAATTAATTTGTTAAAAATATATAATAAGCTGAAACATATCCGTTCCTTTATGACAACCTTGTACTTCCTTCTTTATAGGTAAAGTGTTTTAAATAATTAAAGCATCATGTAATCAATAAATTAAAATGTGTACTAATTACTTTCGATAACTAATTTTGACAACTACGGCTGCATAAATAGTCACCGATACTGGCTACTTATGCACCGCCATTTTCTTATTATAACATAAGTTATTATAACTGTCACAGTTTTAACCTCTGATAAATCGACATTTATGGACATAAATAGCTATTTTCTATACAGTCTCATACCTCTGAATGGAGAGTCAAAAGTTCTTCATGTAACAGCTTCTCCTTTTCAGCTAACTTCAGATACCTGTTCATTTGAGGATCGTACAAGTGGCCATCGCAATGGCAGTAGTTGTCTACTGGACCCTTCACAAAGAAGTTTTTCGATTTTGTTGTGCTGGGTGGTTGCGAAGGTCTATAAAAATTGTGAACTAAGAACTTTAAAGGAATGCGGATTGAAAACGTAAGTTAAAAGCATGGTTGACGTTTGTGTACGTCTAAAGATAATAAGCTGACAATATTACTTCGACACGAAGTGTACGAAGTATTGAAATTCCCTCATATCGAAAACCACTCTGAGTCAAATATCTCTAAAATTCGAGCCAACCGACTAATGAACCCACTATATCAAATTTCCGTCTCGGCGGTGCGGATCTTTTGGTGAAGATCCCAGCCCACTAGCACTAGATCAATCCCCCGTTTTGGGGGGTGCCTAAACGTGCTGTGCGGGGGATGTATGTTCGTATGTGTACACGATTCCGGTCGCCAGGAACCTTCCTGAAGTCTTCGATCGTTTTCATACGGTAGGTCCTCCGAAAATGGAGGCAACATCAACTTTTGAGCTATGGTCGTCGGAAAAAAAATTTTTTTTTTTTTATAAGTAACTGGTTCATAGTATTTCATTGTATTAGCGAAATGGAGTGATGCTGAGTATCGAAGTATTCTTGGAAAGCACGGAAGGGCGCTTTTCTTGAGTGGGGGGTACCGTATATTCTTATTTATTATATTCTATCTAATTTGAATGCTGTATTATTGTTGTAGATAGTGAATAAGCTAAGAGTGTTTTCAACAGATTCTGTCGTCGCTTTGGGAAATAGCTTCATCAAACTTAAACGTTTATCTTACGTAAAGACTTATTTACATTGCCAACTTTGCTTCAAAATTGCAGATATCGAAATAGTCGGACATAAAGTAATATTATTGCAGGACAGAGGTTAAGTCAGAAGTTCTCAATTTTTTTTTAAACAGAATTGTTTACCCATCAATGAAATTTTACAGAATCTATTAAAACTATTATTAAATAAAATAATGTTTTACTTATTTAATATTTCATTTGCGAATATAGAAGGGAGAGGTGCCGCAGCGTCCACCAGGGGGTGAGAGAGAAATAGGATACTAGGGATACTGCCCTGCGTCGGTGGAATGGCGAGACGAAGCGTCGCAGATAGGCAAATCAGAAGAAATTTGAAAGTGAAGTGCATCATGGCATTATCTCAAAGAAGTCGCTCGTGAATGACCCACAAGTCTTGTTTTTTTAATCCGACTATGTCGAAATATTTGACTTGCGTAACTAAATTTGTACCTACCACAACGTTAGGCTGTCGATACGGGAACTGGGTCTTCCTCTTCTGGTACCATTTTATCTGCCATTTCTACCGCCACTTGAAACAATTCCAACTTGATTTTCCATGCCACTGGTACAGGTTTTCCAGCTATAAAGTTCATCATCGACCTAGATTACGTCTCGCGGTAATTTTTCCCTTGGTGGTGAGCCGGAGTATAGAGCATATCTCAGGATATCTCATGACAGTCATGACGTATGAAGTATGAAAATTTCGTTGTCTTCATTCCCTTAACGATTTTTTCTCCCTATCTATACGACCTGAGATAGAATGATTTATATATTTTTTCCATCTAGGAGATTCTCAGCATTCGAATAATTCCAACCTTTTGAGAACTGCGTCGTTGAGATTCCAAGCTTCAACACTATATTATATAGAAGGACTAAATAGATAACACTTCAGCAGAAGCACCCTAAGCTTGAGTTCAGTTCTTAGCCACATAAAACATTTTTTCCAAAAAAGGCTCTCTTAACACTTTCTATGCTTCCCTTGACCTCAACCGAATGATGCCATTTGTGATTCATGACGCTTCCTAGGTAAGTGATCTTCTTTATCTTTTGCAAAGCTACACCGCCGATGTTGCTACCATTATGGTTGGCAGCATTTTCACTCACAATCAGTAGTCTTCCTTGTATTGAGCTTAAGATCATATTTCTCGTATACATGTACGACCCGATTCATTAGAAACTGAAGACACTCTTTTACTGCCTGCGAGGGAAGGTGTCGTCTGAATACCGGCTAATAGCGAGTTTTTGCGATTGCGTTCCGCTAAAATAGAGGCCCGCTAAAGCCTATGTTATCTAGCGACGTCAACGGTACAGCCAATCAAAATAAAAATTTTCGAATTTAGCGTAACGCTATCGTAACTCTAATTTAACGTGAGGGTGTGCAAAAACTCCCTATTGATTTTGATCTTTCTGTATGAATCAAATAATAGTATATTATGTTATTAGGAGCAAAAGTTATATTTTATGTGGCGAGGCTGGACGGGTTATCTGCCGAGCTTGCGAGGCAGATAAGTACAGCCGAGCCACATAAAGATACTTTTGCTCCTAATAACATATAGTATTTTTTCTTCAAACGTTTTTATAACAAATTATTTACAACTTTGTGAACAAAATTCGAAGAAAATTACTTGATCTCGTCCGCGGCAGATAATATTATCTGCCGCTTGGCAATAAAGTGACAGTTTAGCATCATCAATTCAGCAGTATAATGCCATATTTTACTGGCGTTTGAAGAAAAAGATTATTTAATTATATGCTTGGAATATATGTTGAATATTAATGGAGAGAGATACATCCCTGCCTAAACCAGCTCGTTATTGTTACATAATCTGTATCTTTATTGTCAGTCAGAGGTTTTTCTTTTGATTCCAATAAAAGTGGGCAAGGAAACGCACATCTTTACCTTCCATTCCAGTGTATTACAGCACCTCTACCATCTTGCTGTGGCGAACTTCATCCAAGGATTTTTCAAAGTCGATAACGTATTGGAAGGCATTGCAGTTTGCGTGTCTGTGTCGATGTGCTGAGATTTGAATACTGAAGGGCCATTCTGTTGTTCGCAGTCCTTTCTCGAAACCAAACCTCTTATCATCGATGGGATGTCTTTATTGATGCGGTCATAAATGATTAGAAGAAATATTTTCAACACATGACTCACTAGGCTGATGGTCGGATGCTAGTTATACTTCTGTGTTGTAGTTGGAGTCATGCACTTTGTTATGTTCTCACTCAACTCCTTCATTTGGGTTTTTATCGGGATAACCTAACATGCTGTGAGTCATTGTAGAAACTTCATAATATCATAGTAAAAACTTTACAAATCAACACTCGCCGACGGACTATATTTGAACAATCTTGGAAATATATCAAGATGGATATAGCTACTAGCAGCAAATAGTATGACAATTCAAGAAATGTCTTTGAGATTAGGCTGGATACTCAATTATACTTTTAATTATGTTTAATAATCTGTTTTATATTTTATTACATTTTCGAAGTAAGATTCAAGTTCTTCTAACCTTTTACTACCTAAAATAATGTATGAGAATTAATCAAATATCTTACTTTGCAGTCAATGGTTTTGAGAACGGCCATTTGTAATCCTTCTTGTTGATACTGGTGAAAGTATCCTTGTCTGCTATAACTTCACCCATAATTTAAAATATTCCCATACACTACAAAAAAAATTAGTTATGTAAAAATCTCCAAGCAGCTGCTCACCTAGAATTTCGTTCGATTCCGATGCAAATCAGCGAGTTATCTTCTCGCCCCGAGAGCTTATGCTCTCAAAATTTTTCATGAAAAGCGTGCATGCTAAATTTATCAGGTATCTAACGATGTTGTATATGACGAAATTTTGAGATAACCTTTTTAGAATCGTAAAATAGTCCATGTTTGACGTTTATTGACTTGTTACATATCTATCTTGATCTTTGTAATGCAATTTGGCGTTTGTAAATTACAGACCTTTTTCCAGCATTACTACTTTTTAAATTCACGAAGCCCACAAGTTGTTAGATGTATTCTAAACTATTGGCTGTTTGTGAAGTATAATCGGCATAACGAATATTGTTTGCTACTTCCCTATTTACATTGTTTCTCCTTGCCATGTGGAGGATCTTTTCAAGATATACAGTATTGCATTAGCAGTTTAAAATGGTTCAATCATTAGATTAATTATTAACACGTACAGTAGTGAACACATGGTATTTAAAACTTCCAAGATCTTCGAGCCGCGACACCACACTTGCATTACCGCTTCCATTATTTTTCTCTTGGTTTTTGCAACCTGTTTCAAGTATTCAAACCTTAAAACTAATCCATCTAGAAAAGTCATAACAAGTATTTCTGTATATACCTCTGTATGGCGTGGAGTTTAGTTCTGTTGGTTACTTCTATTAGAAGAAAAGTTTTCAAATTCTCGGCCCAAGTATTGTTCCAGCAACTGTTTATTATCCTCCAACTGGCACTAATGAGCTGAGTTTCTTAAACGGAACACTCTCAAATAATTTTTTTATGGGATGCCTCACCATCTGATCAATATGATCAGAGTTAGTTTTGCATTGTCACTTTTTGTACATTTGCACAAAGTGGGCCCCAATGATACAAAATTTACATAACTGTTTTTACAAATGTTATTTAAAGACATCGGCCCCAAATGTTTGCATATTCATCATTGCTGCGTGTAACTAACTGCACATCAAGAAATAGCAGTGTTTAAAATAGCTATTCTGATATTGTTTTCCTAAAGCATTGCAATTTATCTAGTTGTGGTCCACACTTGGGGCACTATGAGACAGTTTTTTTAAAATAAAAAATCAGCAATGGCAGAATGCAACACAATATATTAAAAAAATTAACCATTGTTGCTAATGTTAAAAAATTCCAAAATTTATTCAAGCGCTTCGGCGGTTAGTTTTTCCTAATTCAGTGAGTGCGGGTAAAATTTGCTAGATCTCATTTACATTGACAGTGGCTATATCGAGTACTACCGGAAAGACGAAAGGATTCTTACTTTTGTCACTTTTACGCATACAACTATTTTTTAGTCAGTATGGTCCATCTTTCCTTTATAATTGTCTATATGTAATATATTTTTATTCTTGAATTCAACCAAAATATACCAACTTATTTCAGATTTTTCTCAAGTTTCTTCAAAAGTAAATTTATGTTTTACCACTTTAAAATTGTCAGAAGTAGGATAAGATGCAAATGACATCATTTTCTTGGTTGCTGCAAAATTTCTCTTGACACCTTTCTTTAGTTTCAAATTATTTTCTCGTTTTTTTTCTTTTTGTTTTCCTTCAAACTATAATCACCTTCACAGTGTCATTTAAGTTCTTCAGGTGTTATAAGTTTAGTTTTACATTGTTTCTTATTATTCTCAAGAAGAATGTTACTTTCATACTTGTCATCGGTGGTTTTTGCATCATATTTTACATCATGTCGTTCTGCTGCTTTCCTTAGCTTCATGTGACGTTCAATGACATCCTGAATGGTACGTCGCATACTTCCCTACGTAAATCTGCCCTTGTTACTTTTTCTTCTATGCAATCTAGAAATTTTTGTGTAGAAAGAAATAAAAAGTTTGAAATGGGCTACCTTGAGACATATTTCATGGTGGCCCAAAATATTTGTCTCAACGTAGTTCTATTAGATATATAGTTTTAGAAATCTCACATTAACTTCAAAATCAAGTTAAAAATACTGTCACGTTAAGGCAACATGACAAGGAATATCTTAAAATTGCAGGCATCAATAATAATATTTAAGGAACGTAGAAATGAGGAATTAAACACACATCTTTAAGTTTTTACGTAGGCGTTGCCACTCTTTGTGCACAATACGTCAACAGCATGAAGTTGCTCACATTCTGAAGCAACATAGATACAGGCGTCATGGTAGCCCACTTAGCCATACATCTCTTCAGAGAAAAACTCGTTCCTCCAGTCTTTGCCCCATCTTTTCTTACAACTTTTGGATCGGCACACAGCGCAGACTAATTCGAAATGCTCGGCGATTTGTGGTCGTAAGTCGTATTAATGAAATTGTCCTTATAGCCATTAAACAGAAATCAAATGGGCGCCAATGATTTCTTCGATCTAATCAGCATTCAATCAAACTTTACTTACCGTTGATGGCCTCTTTTTCACACAAACCTAATCTTAGAAAAATGAGAAGTTATTGATGGATCAAATAAGAGAAAGTACTAGACGTATAATTCAAGTACCAAGGCTTTAATAAAGATAAATAGCCAAGTGCGAATAAGAATTGGCGTAGATATCATAAAATTTAGAAATCAGCGATTAAACATAAGGCACATTATTAAACCAATTAAATACAAGCACTGCTAAAAGGTTATATCAAAATTGACATTACACAACTAGAACTAGGTTCGTTATATTCAATGTCATCCAGAAGTTCATTTACTAGTATATAAAAACCACAATGCTTTACATTCAAAGTAAATTCCAGAAAGTAAAATTATTTATACAGTCGAAAGCAAAACAAGTAGACGAAAACAGGACCCTGTAATTGCTTTTGACTGTAAGCAAAAGTTATATTGTGTTTCAAAACAAACTCATTCGCAGCATCCCATGATCAAATTGAAGTTTGCCATAACTCGATACATACCCGTTGAAGCAAATTAGCTACCATAAGTCAGAGAGAACTAAATTACATCTTGATCTTGAACTATTTTCCTAAAAATATACAAAACACTAAATAATAGTAGATTATGTTATTAGGAGTAAAAGTGATACTTTATGTGGCGAAGCTGAAGTTTATTTAGCCGAACGTTAGTGAGGCAAATAATTCAGCTAAGCCACATAAAGTCACTTTTACTCCGAATAACATATACTATTTTATCCGCAAACGTATTCAGGTAAATTTCATTAATATGAATTTAAATAAAAAAGGATGCATCGACCGGGAATCGAACCCAGGCCACCCGCGTGACAGGCAAACACCGTACCGCTACGCCAACCGATCTTGTTCAAATAACGCGCTACTGTAATGATATATGAACATACTGAATCACCCGAGCTAATAGCACACGGCCACAGCAACTGTCACACCATAAACCACGGCGACAGATGCTCCGATCCGCTGCTTAAAGGTTTATTTAAATTAAAACTTTTTCGTACTCTTTGAAAATAAAACCGGCCTACGGATCTAAGTCTAAGAATTAGCAAAATTTTAAGCCATCATACAATTTAATCGGTCCAGTATCTTCGGAGGAGATAACGAACAAACATAGAAAGAAAGAGGGCAACGATTTTGTGTGCTTAGGCAGATAAAGTATGCAAAAGTCGCTATTTTATCTGCTTAGGCAGATAAAGTGACACTTTTACCTTGTCAATAAAGACAAATAAGTTGTCACTTTTGTGACGTTTGCGGATAAAAACAGTTTTTATTAACTGATATGATTAATACACTCATAGTAAGCTTAGAAATATAGGTCATTCTAATAACCGTCATTTTCGTTCCCACTGACTTGACAAACGTCACCGATTGTGTATATTAACGGTTGAGATTATATGATTTCAAAATGCCAGGGTATGCTTATTTGAACTGCACTAACCACTCAAGACATGGTTTTCGATTATTTGGCTTTCCTGCTGACCAAATAAGGCGAGAAATTTGGGTTAAAAATTGCGGTCGAAACCAGTGCGAGTCAACAAAATATTTACGAGTCATTATTATACATACAAGGTGATTCAGGAGGAATCTGCCAAACTTTAACAGTATGTTCCTCCAACGATTTTAAACAAAAAAATGTATATGAACATAGGACCGATTCGAAAGAATAAAGAAGTTCTAGCCTACTAAGGAAAAATTTATGGATGTAGAAAATAACTGTTTTTACTTAAAACATAATAACAATTCTAGTGAGATAACTTTATTAAAACTACATTAACTGTTCAAAATGGCCACCTTCGTTGAGCTCGTCGTACTAGAGAATTAGTCGAATTTCGCAGTACTTGAGGTCTATCCCGGATGTAAGCGGCAGCATTAAAAATTCGCATTATTAATTATAAACTACACACCTGTGCACACGCGTAAGACTTACTAGGTGACAGATAATTCACGTTGTTTACTAAACAAAAACGCAAAAACTGCGCGGAGGAGATTTATAACAGCTATGCAATTTCTTTTACTAGGCTAGAACTTTTTAATTCTTTCGAATCGGTCTTATGTTCATATACCTTTTTCTGTTTAAAATCGTTGGAGGAACATACTGTTAAAGTTTGGCAGATTCCTCCTGAATCACTCTGTATATCTATTCCAAATACGATAACATTCACCATATGAGTGATAGAAAAGATTGCTAGTGTCCAATACATTCTTACAGTGTTGAAATCATTTAGATGCAGTCAAGAATTGTTTCGAATAATTTTTCGCTTAAATACACACAGATGTAGTTTAGAGGTTTCGAGTGACCTGCAGTTCCTAGGTGTGTATTTGGTTGCATACTCATTTTTGCATTTTTGGATGATTTTGAAAATCCTTGGATATTTAGGGGATTATAATAGTTTTCAAAATAGTTGATAGTACGATTTCCGGCGGCCTTTTATGAGACCGATTTTGTCAGATTATTTCCTTCTTCGGCTGCATGTGATTTGGAATTTTCACTTGATGTGGATGAAGATTATTGGTGAATTTTGTTGATCAGCCATAGGAAATGTTGTGTGAAATTGCTAGAATAAAGCCAGTTCTACTGGGATAATTATATATTTCTGCAAATTACCCACTCGAGGCCATCCAACATCTCTGGCATGTTATTTGTGGTTTCATTCGAACGTCGAATTCAGATACCGTGTAATTTTAGGTCTCTTAGTCCCCTTAGTACGCTTAGTACTCCTATTTCTTTTTCATCTTATTTGTAAGGAATCCTGCCTGTGCTCCCCCTGTGGCCTTGTTGTCGCTTGCCAAGCACCTGGAGCACCAACCCCCACGACGTTGTAAGCAACCTCAACTCATGTGGTAGTCTTCGAATGCACGAATTCTCACCAGTGTGACAGCTACGAGGTTTTTCACCAGTATGAAAGTTAGAGAAAAGCCCGTCACTCTTGAGGTTATTTCAACTAGTGGACAGCATCTCCTTGTAGCTACTCTGCATGGCTGCTCTGACGAAGCTGGGCTACTGTGCATCGCCAGGTATCTGCTAGTGTTTTAGTCATCTCATCATTTAAACTAGAAATATCGTTCGGGATAGTTTTATGAAAGTTTATGCAATGTGCCTAACTAGTATAATGGTGTTCTTCCTAACCGATGTTACCGAGAAGTTAAGAAATTCTGTGTAGCTAACTGCGACGTTCACATAGTGCAGTAATGTATGCGGAATAGGTTATTTTCATTTTATGTATTTACTATTTTTCTCGATTGGCAACGCTGCCTTTTTGCATTTTGGTCGCGTTCAGTAACTCAACATTTTAAATTTTAAACCTTTTGCGAGGGTTTATCGGGAGCTTGAATATTGCAATTAACTTCTTGTTAGTGCTGAAAATATACAGTCTTAAGTGTCAAACCCCTAGGCAAAATGGTACCAATTCGAATAGATCGCGACTAGGTAAATTAATTGATCTTTGAAGCGATTTAATAAAAACTTGAGAACTCTCGTATATCGCTATCGCAGTAATTGCATTGTTAAGTCACTACCGTACAGTTCAGATACGTGGACTCGAGCGAATTGAGAGTTAAGATCGTAGAGTTCTGTTTTTGACTTCACTTTTATTTACATAAAAACCTTGTACATTTTATAAGTAAAACTAAAATTACATCTACTATTCCATTTACAAACAAATTATTCTATCACAGATTTGTGTTGCTTTTTCGAGTATGGTGCACAGTTTGTATGTGTACATACTGTAAATAAATAATTAAGTTACTTCAAACTATGGTGTTTTCTGTCTTTTATTATTTTAATGAAACAGCTAAGTGGTTTAGGAACTTACACGGACACATGTAGGTTTTCTGATTTGGACCGTCTCGAACCAGTGGCGCTTCCGGACAACCCCCTTCCCCCCATTCCTGCTCAGGAACTAGCTGGCGAAAATTTGCTACACTACTAGACAATTCCTGAACCGCCGTGTTGTGAATTATATATTATTTTCTTTTTCTTTTATGTACAAATAAATTTCCCGTGTAGCAATTAACAACATATTATAGTTGTCTTCTATGTTCTAGAAACATTTTGAATTAAATCAATATGAAAATAACCCCCAGGTTGATAAAAAGAACACTAGACAACAAATGTTCATTTTTTTAAATTTTTCTTTAGAAACTATGTACAATTTTTGTTTCTTTTATAGTTCTAATAATAGTACTTACTCACTTACTTTCTCTTCTCACATTATACCTTACGGTTTAAACTTTAAAATGTTTTCCTTTTTACGGTTCTTTAATACTGTTCTTCGGCACTTTCTGATATCAATGTCCAACAATAATCGGCAAGCATTTTACTTTTCCACGTGCCTTGATAACGTTTTTCAATAACAGAAATGTCTTGATGAAACCTTTCACGTCGCAGAGGTTCGGGGGAAAGAAATTCAGGTGCGAGTGCGAAAAATGTATTTTATTTACTAGCAACATAATATTATACATTTTCGTCATAGAAACAAAATATGAAAAGCTACTCATAACTCCCAAGGGACCTGTCAAATTATTTCTCTCTCAAACTCATGATAACCATGCAACTGCCGGGGTCGGTAGCTCAGTGGTAAGCATCCTGACTGCTGATCTAAGGGTCGCAAGTTCGATTCCCGGTCCCGGTGAGGTTTTCAAAAATAAGAAAAATGCAGATGAAAGCCTGTACAGAATGCAATCACTCGGAAGTGATGTAAAGCCGTGGGTCCCATGTTACTACTATGTGTAGCATGTAAAAGATCCCTTGCTAGGGTTGGAACTCCTTAGTCTCGGCAAAATTCTAAGTAGGACTTTAACCATATGACCAAAGCAGTCGGTGTCTAAGGTATATTGCATTCGCGATCTTTCTGGATGAGGGTTGGCCATGGAATTTAGACAGTTTTGGCAGTGTGATTGGTGTTTAAGGAGTTGAATTGTGACTTTAATATTTGACTTTCCATAATTTTATCTTAAGTTTATGTTTTCTATCATTTATCGTTTGCACTGTTGCAAGCGCTTCCTTTTTATTAAACTAATCACAACATGTTTTTTACAAGTAGCAGAACATTGTTAGAATTTTAATTGTCTTCCTCTGTGTTTTAGCGTATTTTTCGACGATATTGGCAACACGTCTTTTATTTTCATGTTATAGTAGGTACCTCGGTTAATCCCTTCTTTACAATAAGCGCCTAAACGAGTTGAAGGAGAAACATGAAGTTAAGCTACTGTTCCGTAGAGTACCTCAAAAATGCTATAATTTCAACCATGGACAGAGAATAAAATATAAACTACCGCACTATGCTGTGCTTTGTTTCGACTGCACTTTCGCTGCATCCAATCAGGGGGTTTGATCTTCAATTTTCTTGTTCACTGGGCAATGCTATATGATTGGTCCGACGTTCCCGTGGTAGTGTACAGGTATAATAGACGCCTCTGTTTCTTAAATAACTCTTTCTGGTTACTTAAGTCTAAATTACTGATGACTGCCTTTTTGGCTTGTTTGGCAGCCTTTTTTGTTTGCCACATTTGCAATAACTGCGTTTTTGCTCTTGAATATTTACTGAAATTTTGAACCGAAATGATATAATTTTTTATTTCACTTCCATTACTTCACTAAAAGAGATTCTGACTCCGATTCTGACTGTGGTATAAACTAGATTTAGAGCGTACGCCAACGACACCAGATTGCAACTCTTTAGGCTGTTGTTTTATAATAATTTCTATTGTCGACCTCCCAAACTAAAAATTAATGCGTTATTAGGTAAATATACCAACCATGTAAAGTACGTTTTTTTCCTATAAAAATGTTCAAGGTCAAGATAAAATTGGCAAAACTGCTTTTTTTAAATTATTAGAAAATTTATTTTCGTCAGGTTTTTCTGTAAACGACTTTTGTCACTTTGTCTTTTAAAATTAAATTGTCAGTTTTTCTTTTTTGAAACTGAATAAAATGGAATCTTTTAAAATTAAATGTAAAAAAGCATTTCTAAAGTGTGCAGAGGAACTGTTGGATCTGCATCTTAACACATCAGAAGAAGACGTTTACGAAAGATTAGCAAGAGCTTTTGGTGTACATAGAACTTTAATGCCAGATTTTAAATTTCCCACCAATTTTTAGTTCTATAAAGTTACTAAAACAAATTTTACCAACATATATTTTTAAATGAATCCAAGTTATACCAACATAAACCCTAAATTCTTTGACCTTGAAAATTTTTATAGGAAGAAAACGTACTTTATGTAATTATCTTTACCCCAAAAATATTGTAAACGCTGTTTACCAGACAATCATGGGTTAAATCAGGCCGCATATTTCGTAGGGTTTCAAAGCATTTTTTAATGTGCACTTTGGTTTCTTTTGATATCGTTTTGGGCATCTTCTTGCTGCGTTAATTCAACTTGAATTCAAATTGACACGAGCTTGACATGAACAACCGAGATCTTTTTAAAATCGCTAAATTTAGGTTTGGCAGCACCGTAAAACGTAGTTTTTAATAATAGGAAAACCTAAAGGAAACAAAAAATATAATAAAGAATAACGTCTTAGCAACCACAGAATGAGGCAATCCTTGATGTTACTTGCATACTCTAATTTTAAATGTCATTATGACATTTTGAAATTTCATGCTATTCTTACTAACTAGCAGTCCAGTGAGACAAATGTCTCATTTAATAAAACAAAAAAAAGACCGTTTTGCAAATAGAACGCGTATTTACCACACGTACGTATATGACGTCATTGTTGGTAGCAAACTACCAGTCGCATTCGCCTTGATAAAATTTGCCTAGAATCTAACCTAAAAAGTTAGGATTATAATTAAGATAATAATTAGTGTTAGAGACTGAAATTCGGTTTTTGGCCTGACATGACCATTCCAAACATATAACTTTAATAACTTTTTTCTCTATCTCTTACGGTTTGGCTGCTGAAACAGCGTCCCAGACAGACAAAACAGCGTCCCGGACAGACACGTCTATTAGATAAAGGATATGCTAGTAAATAAAATATCTCCCGTGGTGCATATACAAAAATTCCCTCTTTAAGTTTTGCATCTGAGAAATTGGGAAATTTTTGTGACAGCTTTTAAACTCAATTTCGAAGCATCGATAAAAAGACGCCATTCTTCTGGATGGTGTTGGTGACCTAATGCCAGCATCAAATCGTCCAAATTATTGCAGTATGAAAGACCCTCGTCTGTTGAAAAATACTGTGATAGTTTTTTCTTACGATTATGATATACAGAAATATGTGTGCCTGGAGCTAACAGTTTCCATCCTTGGAGTCTAGATCCTAGTATTTCTGCTTTAGTTTTTGACAAATTCAGATCTCGAATAAGATCATTTAATTCTAACTGATTTATTAGGTGCGGTCCGTCTTCTTGAGATGGCAAATATTCATCATTGCTGGTCGATAATAATAATACTGACTCGACACTTGGTTCTTCTGGTTCGGTAACAGCATATTCTTCACTCGAAGCACTTGTGGGTCTTGCTACTGGCAAAGTTTCCGAATGAGGTACTGGACGAGTAGCAGAGGGCAAACTAGCATAACTAATAGTTTTCTTGCTTTTGTTGGAAAACCCGAAAGTTTTCGAGCAGCAAAAGTAGCAATCAGTCGAATGGTTCGTTTGTTCACGCCAAATCATAGGTCTTGCAAATGGCATAGCAATGTTCTTACCGTTTGACCAGCCCCTCAGAGCAACAGCACAACGTGCGCAGCAAATGCTGGGAGCCCATGGCTTGCCTTGATGTTTAATTGTTAAGACAAAATAGTGTACATATAAGTTTTCTTTTAAATGTGTAATATACCGCTTATGCTGGTGGGTGGTGAATTCTCTACATACATAACAGAAGCTGTTTGGATTATTTATACACGTACTGGACATTATGAAATAAAAAGACGTTCAGCTATCACAAACTGATTTACATTGAATGGAAAGAGCCGGTGTAGCTCTTTATATACCCACATAGCCAGAAATCGACCAATTCTTAATTTGATTGGTTCAGAGCAAAAATGGGCGTGGTTTAAGTTCTCTGACGTAGGAAACATGCAAGGCCATGTTCAGACATGTTCACTCAATGCTCGGCAGAACAATATTTCTTGTGCTATATTTATTATATAAAAGTAACTTTGAAATTGTGTAAAATTTAACGCGTTTTTTAAAAATTTATTTAAGAACATTTCTCAAAATTCTGGCGTGATAGAGCAAATTTGAAATCCAATTCAGAATCAGCATGATAAAAAACATAAACTACAGGTATTGATGTATAAGAAAACCAAACTGTGTTCACCAGTGAAATTGAAACCTAATGCAATCTCAGCTTTGTTTAATGTTGTTACGGTCTTAAACTGATTTTACGACACCGTACCGGCTCATATAACAACGAAACGGCCGCCGCGTGCCATAATAGACAAAATCGGGACGAAAGTTCTCCTAGGCCGCTACCCATGCCGCAACAAGATAGGCCGGCTAAGGCATCAGTGGAGCTGGGCGGGTCCTTAACGAGATTACCTAAGGACAACGGCCAGGGGGTCTGTAAGTAACGGTAAAATAAAGAGGGCCACCAAGCCTGTCTTAACCCGAATAACCGGGCTTGGGCGGTTAGACGGGAGCGAAGTATTCAAGATACTCCGTCGATAAGAATTCTCAAATAACAATTTCATAATCGCAAATACTGGAATGGTAATATTGGGACCCTTTGGACCGCGACTGCGCAACCACCGGACCTACCTGTACGCTCTGATCTCTCACGTCTCGCCGTACACCAATCTTTACACTGTAGAGGCGCTATCTGAAACAAAGCATGCACAGGTCGAATAGGAATAATACGTCCCTTAATTAAATATGCGTCTATTGGTCGATAACTACATCTGGGCAGCAAATCGTGCCGCCAAGCTTATGTTATTTCTTACGCTAAGCACCAGCTGATGGACGCGCTATGCTAATAAACAACACACTATGGGTGGCCGGCAGCAGTCGGCTCGTCACTTTACATATTAGAGTACAGTTTGGAAATACGCACTCCGGAAAAGGGCGCGTTAGTTCGCGATAACAGACGCCGACCTGCAAAGGCAACGGGAGCAGTGTAGCTAACAGCAAAGCACGACGCCGCACAAATGCGCGACGAATTAATTGAAGGCCTAACTCGTTAGGCAGCGGGGCAGCGTGACTGCAATATTTGACCAGGAAGAGGGGCTAACATAGCCTCACTAAAGTATGCGAATTTGGAATAGGTGCCAGCCCCTGCTACGTCGCCCACGCAGTCGTTGGCTTCCGTTAACACCTGATAAGCAAAGCACAAAGCCCTCGCAAACATAAACAAAGGGCTCGAACAGATTAGGGCGCGCCAGGCTCCGCACGGTTAGGCGTTGATTCCATTTATGTATTAATCGGTACAATATAGCGAAGCCCGCGCACATACAATTACTGAATTAAAAGTTAGCACAAACGTAACACCAAAACATAGGCGCAGAGTTCTTTAGCTATTTAGGCGATGAAACGCGAAACTCGCGCACATGAAATTACTAGTAGGCTACCAAAGTAGCGTCTTGAAGCATGGTGGCCTCAAGCCGGCACTAAAAGCCGCAACAAGCAAGCAAAGGGCATGCATCCGCCCACGCAAACATAAACAAAAGCAACACCGCTCGCACAAGCGACAGTTACTATGTTTAAATGGTTGTAATTACAAATAATTTAGTCCGTAGACGGTCTATGAGAGTTGCTTGCAATCAGTTGGTAGAAGGCGGCAGTCTGTGGCAGCTAAATTGCCGAAACACGGCATCTGGGGTAAACGGGCTCGAATCCGCCAAGATGGCGGCGTTAGGACGCTCTCCTGAGAGCACACTTACGGCGGCAAAGAGGCCTACTTCGTCCTGCCTAGAAAGATCCTCAAAAACAGCGAGTTGAAAATGGAAAGCCACATTTCTCACAAACGCAGAACTGGCCCCGCGAAGCCCAACACACACCCACGCTTTGACGTAAAGACTTGCCACTCGCACAATCACACGCGACCTCTTAAAGGCGAAACAGTTTATGGCATATTCGCTGAAACAGCACGGGAAATAGGAAGGCTTTCATAGCAACGGTACTAACAAACAACGGCAATTTACACAACATTCGCTGAAACAGCACGACACGGGAAAAACAGGCTGGCGCCCCCGCAAATGGCGGGAACGCCGCGAAACGGCACACTCTGCGACCTCCTCGATCAACGGCCTGTCATACACTGCCTCGAAGCAGCGTTACGACGCCGGAACTGGCGTTACCTGCATACTAGCAAGTGGCGCGCGCACATGCCGATCCCGCACAAGTGGCGACGCAGCAAGCATTTGTATTGTTAACTTTGGCAGGGCCGGACGTCGGCTGGCTACCAGCTTAAGCAACCCTTTTTATTGTTAACCGTTTCTTTACGCTGACAGGGCCCGACGTAGGCTGGCCAACGCGTTCTAGTCTTATATTATAAGAGCTGATGCCGCCGGGCGCCGGCCGCCGGCCGCCGGCCGTCCAGACCGTAAGCTCTGGCGCGCGCACATGCCGATCGTAAGCCCAAGTGGCGCCGGCACACGCAGCATGAACGGCCTGCATACTAGCAAGTGGCGCGCGCACATGCCGATCCCGCACAAGTGGCGACGCAGCAAGCATTTGTATTGTTAACGTTGGCAGGGCCGGACGTCGGCTGGCTACCAGCTTAAGCAACCCTTTTTATTGTTAACCGTTTCTTTACGCTGACAGGGCCCGACGTAGGCTGGCCAACGCGTTCTAGTCTTATATTATAAGAGCTGATGCCGCCGGGCGCCGGCCGCCGGCCGCCGGCCGTCCAGACCGTAAGCTCTGGCGCGCGCACATGCCGATCGTAAGCCCAAGTGGCGCCGGCACACGCAGCATGAAGGGCCTGCATACTAGCAAGTGGCGCGCGCACATGCCGATCCCGCACAAGTGGCGACGCAGCAAGCATTTGTATTGTTAACGTTGGCAGGGCCGGACGTCGGCTGGCTACCAGCTTAAGCAACCCTTTTTATTGTTAACCGTTTCTTTACGCTGACAGGGCCCGACGTAGGCTGGCCAACGCGTTCTAGTCTTATATTATAAGAGCTGATGCCGCCGGGCGCCGGCCGCCGGCCGCCGGCCGTCCAGACCGTAAGCTCTGGCGCGCGCACATGCCGATCGTAAGCCCAAGTGGCGCCGGCACACGCAGCATGAAGGGCCTGCATACTAGCAAGTGGCGCGCGCACATGCCGATCCCGCACAAGTGGCGACGCAGCAAGCATTTGTATTGTTAACGTTGGCAGGGCCGGACGTCGGCTGGCTACCAGCTTAAGCAACCCTTTTTATTGTTAACCGTTTCTTTACGCTGACAGGGCCCGACGTAGGCTGGCCAACGCGTTCTAGTCTTATATTATAAGAGCTGATGCCGCCGGGCGCCGGCCGCCGGCCGCCGGCCGTCCAGACCGTAAGCTCTGGCGCGCGCACATGCCGATCGTAAGCCCAAGTGGCGCCGGCACACGCAGCATGAAGGGCCTGCATACTAGCAAGTGGCGCGCGCACATGCCGATCCCGCACAAGTGGCGACGCAGCAAGCATTTGTATTGTTAACGTTGGGAGGGCCGGACGTCGGCTGGCTACCAGCTTAAGCAACCCTTTTTATTGTTAACCGTTTCTTTACGCTGACAGGGCCCGACGTAGGCTGGCCAACGCGTTCTAGTCTTATATTATAAGAGCTCATGCCGCCGGGCGCCGGCCGCCGGCCGCCGGCCGTCCAGACCGTAAGCTCTGGCGCGCGCACATGCCGATCGTAAGCCCAAGTGGCGCCGGCACACGCAGCATGAAGGGCCTGCATACTAGCAAGTGGCGCGCGCACATGCCGATCCCGCACAAGTGGCGACGCAGCAAGCATTTGTATTGTTAACGTTGGCAGGGCCGGACGTCGGCTGGCTACCAGCTTAAGCAACCCTTTTTATTGTTAACCGTTTCTTTACGCTGACAGGGCCCGACGTAGGCTGGCCAGCGCGTTTTAGTCTTATATTATAAGAGCTGATGCCGCCGGCCGTCCAGACCGTAAGCACTGGCGCAAGCACATGCCGATCGTAAGCCCGAGTGGCGCCGGCACACGCAGCATGAAGGGCCTGCATACTAGCAAGTAGCGCGCGCACATGCCGATCCCGCACAAGTGGCGACGCAGCAAGCATTTGTATTGTTAACGTTGGCAGGGCCGGACGTCGGCTGGCTACCAGCTTAAGCAACCCTTTTTATTGTTAACCGTTTCTTTACGCTGACAGGGCCCGACGTAGGCTGGCCAGCGCGTTTTAGTCTTATATTATAAGAGCTGATGCCGCCGGCCGCCGGCCGTCCAGACCGTAAGCACTGGTGCGCGCACATGCCGATCGTAAGCCCGAGTGGCGCCGGCACACGCAGCATGAAGGGCCTGCATACTAGCAAGTGGCGTGCGCACATGTCGACCCCGCACAAGTGGCGACGCAGCAAGCATTTGTATTGTTAACGCTGGCAGGGCCGGACGTCGGCTGGCTACCAGCTTAAGCAACCCTTTTTATTGTTAACCGTTTCTTTACGCTGACAGGGCCCGACGTAGGCTGGCCAGCGCGTTTTAGTCTTATATTATAAGAGCTGATGCCGCCGGCCGTCCAGACCGTAAGCACTGGCGCAAGCACATGCCGATCGTAAGCCCGAGTGGCGCCGGCACACGCAGCATGAAGGGCCTGCATACTAGCAAGTAGCGCGCGCACATGCCGATCCCGCACAAGTGGCGACGCAGCAAGCATTTGTATTGTTAACGTTGGCAGGGCCGGACGTCGGCTGGCTACCAGCTTAAGCAACCCTTTTTATTGTTAACCGTTTCTTTACGCTGACAGGGCCCGACGTAGGCTGGCCAGCGCGTTTTAGTCTTATATTATAAGAGCTGATGCCGCCGGCCGCCGGCCGTCCAGACCGTAAGCACTGGTGCGCGCACATGCCGATCGTAAGCCCGAGTGGCGCCGGCACACGCAGCATGAAGGGCCTGCATACTAGCAAGTGGCGTGCGCACATGTCGACCCCGCACAAGTGGCGACGCAGCAAGCATTTGTATTGTTAACGCTGGCAGGGCCGGACGTCGGCTGGCTACCAGCTTAAGCAACCCTTTTTATTGTTAACCGTTTCTTTACGCTGACAGGGCCCGACGTAGGCTGGCCAACGCGTTCTAGTCTTATATTATAAGAGCTGATGCCGCCGGGCGCCGGCCGCCGGCCGCCGGCCGTCCAGACCGTAAGCTCTGGCGCGCGCACATGCCGATCGTAAGCCCAAGTGGCGCCGGCACACGCAGCATGAAGGGCCTGCATACTAGCAAGTGGCGCGCGCACATGCCGATCCCGCACAAGTGGCGACGCAGCAAGCATTTGTATTGTTAACGTTGGCAGGGCCGGACGTCGGCTGGCTACCAGCTTAAGCAACCCTTTTTATTGTTAACCGTTTCTTTACGCTGACAGGGCCCGACGTAGGCTGGCCAACGCGTTCTAGTCTTATATTATAAGAGCTGATGCCGCCGGGCGCCGGCCGCCGGCCGCCGGCCGTCCAGACCGTAAGCTCTGGCGCGCGCACATGCCGATCGTAAGCCCAAGTGGCGCCGGCACACGCAGCATGAAGGGCCTGCATACTAGCAAGTGGCGCGCGCACATGCCGATCCCGCACAAGTGGCGACGCAGCAAGCATTTGTATTGTTAACGTTGGGAGGGCCGGACGTCGGCTGGCTACCAGCTTAAGCAACCCTTTTTATTGTTAACCGTTTCTTTACGCTGACAGGGCCCGACGTAGGCTGGCCAACGCGTTCTAGTCTTATATTATAAGAGCTCATGCCGCCGGGCGCCGGCCGCCGGCCGCCGGCCGTCCAGACCGTAAGCTCTGGCGCGCGCACATGCCGATCGTAAGCCCAAGTGGCGCCGGCACACGCAGCATGAAGGGCCTGCATACTAGCAAGTGGCGCGCGCACATGCCGATCCCGCACAAGTGGCGACGCAGCAAGCATTTGTATTGTTAACGTTGGCAGGGCCGGACGTCGGCTGGCTACCAGCTTAAGCAACCCTTTTTATTGTTAACCGTTTCTTTACGCTGACAGGGCCCGACGTAGGCTGGCCAGCGCGTTTTAGTCTTATATTATAAGAGCTGATGCCGCCGGCCGTCCAGACCGTAAGCACTGGCGCAAGCACATGCCGATCGTAAGCCCGAGTGGCGCCGGCACACGCAGCATGAAGGGCCTGCATACTAGCAAGTAGCGCGCGCACATGCCGATCCCGCACAAGTGGCGACGCAGCAAGCATTTGTATTGTTAACGTTGGCAGGGCCGGACGTCGGCTGGCTACCAGCTTAAGCAACCCTTTTTATTGTTAACCGTTTCTTTACGCTGACAGGGCCCGACGTAGGCTGGCCAGCGCGTTTTAGTCTTATATTATAAGAGCTGATGCCGCCGGCCGCCGGCCGTCCAGACCGTAAGCACTGGTGCGCGCACATGCCGATCGTAAGCCCGAGTGGCGCCGGCACACGCAGCATGAAGGGCCTGCATACTAGCAAGTGGCGTGCGCACATGTCGACCCCGCACAAGTGGCGACGCAGCAAGCATTTGTATTGTTAACGCTGGCAGGGCCGGACGTCGGCTGGCTACCAGCTTAAGCAAGCATTTTTATTGTTAACCGTTTCTTTACGCTAGGAGGGCCAGACGTAGGCTGGCCAACGCGTTCTAGTATTGATATAAATTTCACCCGCAACCCGACCCGCAATGTGGGTAACCCGCGAGTAGCCGCGTGTACCCGATCCGATGTAGGGCTCTAATTTGCGCTACGCGCCTTCGGCTTGTGGCGCAAGTCATCTGAGTAAATAATGGCCATAATCGTGAATGTAATAAGATATTTTATCTACACCTATGCCATAGAAGTTTTATGCTCATATATATAAATAATGGCCATAATCGTGAATGTAATAAGATATTTTATCTACACCTATGCCATAGAAGTTTTATGCTCATATTTCCGAATTATGACATTTGTGACAGCTGTTAACTTCAAAAGTCATTTAATAATAAGAATGAATTTTGTGATTGGCTACAAGCTATTGAATAATAAAAATGGAATTTACTGATTGGTTACAATATGCATACTATTGAATTATGAAAATATAATTTTCTGATTGGCTGCAAACCGTGAATTATGAATCATAATTCATGGCCATTATACAGTAGGAGTAGATAATCAATTAGCGAATAAACAAAGAGAATATGATCTGAAACTAACACCAAACCTTATAGAACAAGTGCTGAATCCTACAACTTACGAAATAATGAATGTAGCATATGCCTCATACATATTTAGCACTAGTAACTACTGCTTCGGCTATTGAAACTCCAGTTAAACTAGGTTTAATGAGTAATCATGCCGTAACTACTGCATGGTTTCTACAAATAGTACGAATGTGGTTTGAAGCACTGAATAGTAGAACTCGTAAAACGTCGATTACAAATAAAAATAAACCACACAATTTTGCAACTTTAAATGCTTTTTTAAAATTTTATTTAAAAAAGTATGCTTTTTTAAATTAATTTCAGTGTGTGAAGTGCCACTTTTTTCACTTAGTGAAAAAAGTGACACTTGCTTTTAATTTAGGAATGAACGATTTTAAATAGACGTTTCCTTAGTTACCAGAACTGAACAACGCACTTGACTAAAATGAAGGAAAATACAATTCTATACAAAATAGGCTTGGATTTGGATATTTAATGAAATTTTAAAAAATCTTATAGACAACTCCTGTTAGCGTGCTAATTTTTCACGCGTGTGGATCACTAAACTCGGCTGCGCCTAGTTTAATAACCCTCCACACTTGTGAAAAAAAGTTGCACTTCTAACACTTGTTGTCTAAATAACTATTTCCTACGATCTTTTCAAAATGACAACTTTTTGCACAGTTTCTAGTGTCAAAAGTGATGTTTGTAGCACTCTTAATGTTAGCGCCCGAATTACGTCTTTTTTATCGTAAACTTGAATGTCGACATAACCTAGAATATCTAACGCAATGTGACGGACAAAGGGTCACCGAACTAAGTTTTTATATTTCTGTTACAATCGTAGAAAAATAGCGTATGATACACGTGTATAAGTGCCATTAAAGCACTAGCGACGTTAAAAGCACTCCGGTTTGCGCCGTGCTCTTAAACTGGTCGCACGTGCTTTAAGGGCGCATTTGCCCCGGATTCGGGATAAATGATGAATACAGGGTGTTCGGTAAACTTTAGATATAGTTAATTTCGACAAAAATAAGCTGATTTAACCGAACTTACCTTAGTCCAAAAGTTAGTACTAACGGAGCTACAGGGTGTCTAAGTTGAAAAAAATAAATCACATTTTTTTAATATCTTTCGATCACTTCCAGCTAATTTCACGAAATTTCGTATCCGGGGTTTTTTGGCATGAAAAATTCAAATTGATCAACAATTCAGTTGTATCTTCTAGAGGGCGCCACAAGCGACCATTAGGACACTGTTAAACCGCTGTAACTTTTTGTGTCGTGGTGTATGTCATTTTCGACTGGAAAAATCTTTTTCCCTATCTTTTCTGCTTAAAAAAGGTATGCCTTATTGAACTCGCTACAAGTAACGGTTTCCCAGAAAAACGCAACTAAAACTGATCATGCGTGTAAATTATCCTAAAGAAAAGTCAGTCCCTCTTGAGTCTAAACCCTGTTCCTGTTCGTCCAGCTTTGAGATACTTGATTTCTTGAGACCAGTACTTCCTAGAAATAATAGCACGTGGAGTACACCAAAAAAAGCTGCACTTTTTGATTGGAATGTGCCACTTTCTGTGGTCATAGTTGATGCCAAAAGGTAACTTTACAGATAGGGAGCCACTTGAAAATTTGTGTAGAACACCAAAATGGCGGCCATTTAGATGGCACCGTATTGGCGCACTAAATTATTTTGTATCTCTACTCCTAATGATCCGATTTCGATTTTATTTTTTCTTTGAAAGCTCTTATAAAGAGGAAACTATTTTGCCCTTATAAATGTATGTCTACACCATAAGGGTTCTGCACAATTTGGAAGAAAACAAATAATTTAAAATTTTTAGTTTTTTTTTGTAATTTGAGGATTTGTTGCTTTCTCTTAAATTAATTAATTAAACTAATAGTGCTAACAGGCTTGTTCACCATGAACAGTACGCTGCCTACCAGAGCAAGTTTCAGGACCGCAAAGAAAATAAAAAAAAGCTTTTTTAGGTTCTGAAACCCTTTTGAGAAAAACTCATGTGTTTTTGTGGTTTGGTACACAACGGTTATAATGAATCAAAAGCGGATAAGAGCTTTGGTTGGTGCTGAAGAAAAATCCTTACAACTGTACAACAACTATGTGGAAAACCGTATGAGTAACGAGGCAAAACTCAGTGTATTTGCTCCTCTGAAACAAACTAGGACTAAGTTCTTTGGCTTTGCTCGAAAAAAGGTTTCCTCTCCAACAATTTATTACTTGAGAAATTATGTTGAGCTCTTCTCTAGTGCTTCCATTGTAAGTCAAAACAGAAACTTGGTTTTGGACAAGCTTTTTGAATATGAAAATACCAGTGCCCCACCTTCACTTTCCTCAAATGGTGTTCTGCGATCATGTCAGGAATCTCAGCTACTTAAAATCCTGTAAGAAGCCGTTGATCTACCACAATTTAAAGGATTCTGCGATACAATAATTTACGATGGAGCAGCACTAGCACATTCTCTTCCACTCAAAATATCCCAGACTTTTTGAGAATACTGTGATACGGAATTCAAAAATAGACTTTTGAATTATGCTGAAAGATTTCATGCAAACAGAATACACATTTCTTGCAATACATACTCAAAACCTTGTCTGAAGAAACGTGTGAGAGATAAGAGAGGCGTTGGTCTTCGTCACCAAGTAGCACAAGGAAATATGCTACCAAAAAATTGGAATGACTTCCTCTGCTGCCATCAGAATAAAACAGAACTCTACAAGTTACTTGGAGAACATGCATTTTTGAAGTTTGATTGGGCTCATATCAGTACTGAGATCGATGACATCATTCGTTCATTTCGGCCGGATAAAACTTCCATTCACGGAGCACAATTTAGGCAACAGGAAGAAGCAGACGACAGGATTTTTCTCTGTTAAATATGGAGCCAAAAAAAATTATTCGCACAGTAGATACTGATGTAGTCGTTTTGGCAATATCTTTCTTTCACATTCTGGAAACTCCGGGACTTCAGGAGATGTGGATTCTCTCTGGTGCTGGGCAGAGTCAGAGATACATAAGAATTAATGCCATGTTTGAAAGTATGGGTGAACATAAAGCTATTGCATTGAGAGGATTTCATGCATTCATTGGATGAAAGGTAACGTCATCATTTGCAATGAAAGAGAAACAGACTGCCTGGAAAGTGTGGAATTCATTTCCTGAAACTGCTGAAGCCTTCCAAGCTATCTCTCTACCACAACGGTCTATTTGTGACGAGACTTTTCAAGTTCTGGAGAAGTTTAGTGTTTTGCTTTACTACAAAGACGCAGAAGACTTCTCAATCAATCATGTTAGAAAGCTTCTTTTTACTTCAAAAAGTCGCAGTCTACAAAGTTTGTCCCCAACAAAAGAAGCACTAAGGCAGCATTGTCTTCGTTCAGCATACCAGGATGGACAAGTTTGGGGCCGTGTGTGCTCAGTACTGGACAACATTCTAGGGCCAGAAAGATGGGGATGAACCATGGTTGATGGGGAGTGGACGCCGGTCTGGTCTTCTCTTCTCTCTATTATGACAGCCTGCAGAGAACTGGTTCAGTGTAGTTGCTCCCCATGCCGTACACGATGCTCCTGTTCAAAGGCCAATGTTCCATACACGCTACTTTGCACCAACTGCACTAGGGGTCGGCAATGCAGCAATAAATACAATAAAAGGTATGCGTTTAATTGATTATTTTTAAATTCACAATTTTAAGATCATATTGCTTTGTTGATACAATGCCTTAATATAATAATAATATATAAGTAATAATTATCTTGCTCCAGGGATGAATTGGAAGATGATTGCGTGATCTAGAGTAATAAAAGCTGTATAGAAGTAGTTAATTTACATGAGTATTTCTTAATATTTAGTCGTTTTTTGTTTCTAAAAGTTTGTTGCTTTAATGTAGTAATAGTGTTTTTAAAATAATTAAAATCAATGTTGTTTATGAAAACAAGTCTTTCTTGACATATACGAAATGCCATATACATAAACCGTTTTTACTTTCTCGCATACGGTAGTATAGAGAAAGTATTGTAATCGTCAAAAAAATCGACTTCGAGATTTTGACGAATCTTGACGTTTTAGACCTCCTAGAGTCCGAAAAAACCATTTTTCGAATTATGTCTATGTGTGTGCGTGTGTGCGTGTGTGTGTGTGTGTGTGTGAACACTATAACTTAAAAACGAAATAAGCTAGATCCTTGAAATTATGTACATAGTCATTATTCAAAATTTATAGATTCCTGTCAAATTTTGAGCGAAATCGGTTAACCGGAAGTGGCACTTTACCTAAACAGGTAGCGGTATCCATTCTAGTAAAGTACCAGTTTGCTTCAAGGTATTTGCACGAAATTTTGCACATACATTTATTATTGACAAAAACTCCCAGATATAAAATTTCAGTATGATAGGTTAACCTAAAGCGGCACTTTACCTAAACAGGTAGTGGTACTTTCATGTTTGTACAGGCGCGTAGCGAAAAGGCAGATAAGTAAGTTGTTTTGGGGCACAAAACTTAAAATAAAATTGTATTTACGCAGAACGTTTTTAATGTAAACATAGATAGATACATATACAACTGTTAAACACCAATAGTTATCAGTACCAAGCCGAATGCGAGAAAGTCTAGGGGAGCACACTCCCGATTTTTTGTGAGGTAAAAAAGGGATATTGAGCACAATTAAAGAGTTACTTACCTATCAAGGGTCATACCACAAAAGGTGAAAATTTTTTGAGAATTTTTTTCCCTCACATGCAGATTATTGCGTTTAAATTTCTCGAAACTAAAACTGCGTTAAAAATTTCGCGAGACCGCAGGTCGAGTGGAATTTAAGCAGTTTTTGTTGAGAGGAATTTGCAATAATTTGCATGTTGACGAAAAAAATTCTCACATATAATATCATAAGAGCATTAATTCTTTACGGATTTTTTTTGAGTGCGTTTCAACAACGTCGTATTGATTTGTCGGAGCGGGACGCGAGGGCAAATTAGGACGTTGTTGGAATGCACGATAAATAATTTCCGGATATGAATTAATGCTCGAATGCAGATTCTATAAGAAAATCGTAACGACACAAACCCTAAAAAGAAGTAATCCATACCTACAAAAATGTCCAAGAAATTTTTTTGTGGTCGAATGCAGATTCGGTAAGAAAATCGTAACGACACAAACCCTAAAAAGAAGTAATCCATACCTACAAAAATGTCCAAGAAATTTTTTTGTGGTCTTGGTTACGGCTCGTGAACTAATTTTTCTATTGGTCATTAATGAGTGTCGTACGATTTTCCTAACAAATTTTGCCTTGAGTGGTATTTGGAAAGATTATTCAACAATATGGGTAGATGACTTTTACCGTGTTCGACAGCACACATTTTTAACGTTTTCCACTATTAATTCAATACTGGAGCTTCCAACACGATTACTATGAGTTTTTAGAACGACGCTGATTTGCAAACTTTGACTTTGACGTTTTGGTGAAATGTCAGTCAAAGGCTATTCACTCAATTGAAATCATTAAAACCAATCGGGCTCACGTGAAAACACTGTGATATTAGGTGTTTTCAATGAGAGTCAATTTTGATTGGCCGTTTCTGACAAATTGAACAATTTTCATTGGTTCGTTCATTACAGTATTGAATAATCAATGAAATTCATGAGAAAGGTAAAATTTTCAGGTTTCTAAAAATTGTGCAAAACCCTTAAGGTGTAGAGATAAATTTATAGGAACAAAAAAGTTTCTCCTTCACAAAATCTGTCATACAAAACAAAAAAATCGAAATAGGACCATTAGGAGCTGAGATACAAAAAAATTAGTGCGCCAATACAGCGCCATCTTTAATAGCCGCCATTTTGGTGTTCTACACGGATTTTCCAGTAGCCCCCTATCTGGAAAGTTACCTTTTGGCATCAACCACAGAAAGTGGCACATTTCAATCAAAAAGTGCAGCTTTTTGGCTTTTTTAGCCAAGTACCCAACGTACGATAAACCAAATTCGCGTTGGAGTCCAAAGTGGCATGTCGATTAGACACCTGGGACTCCAAAAATTCTTTACCTGAACCCGATTCCCGTCGAAGCCCAAAGTGGTATGTCGATTAGGCACCTGGCGCATCCAGTACTCTCTCTCTCTGAACCCGATTCTCGTCGAAGTTCAAAGTGACATGTCGATTAAAAACGCCTGGGATTTCGCATATCCTCTCCTTGAAACCGATTCCCAAAATCGCCCACAAAAATCACAATGAACGAACGACGCACCAGGCCTTAAACGTTACTCACAAAGATTCAGAGCTTAACTCACCTGCTGAGACGCCATTTGCTAGCCTCCAGTAACCTGCAGTGCCCGTGTATAAATTCAAGGTCCAAGCAATGTTGAACAATAAGACAAATTTATAAATGCGACTGGCAACTTCGTAAGAAGCTGCTAAATTCAATGGTGTAATTTCACTTGGCATTACAATCTCCGGACACTGCAGTCCACCCAGAGCAAGGCCTGATCTTGCCTCACATAAAGTTTAATTAAACGAGTTTTGGATAATAACGAAATTAACCTTTTTTTAATTTGACAACAAACTTAACCTTGTTAGTTTTGCTTCTAGAATCGGCTGATACGAGAGGATGCCCGCACCACGCGGCTCTCTTGGCATCGTTTACCGCCGGATTCCCGAAGGCGAGAAGATTAAAGGGTCACCGTGGGTTGTCCAACCAGCTAGGCGATCGACAGCCCGCAAACAGAATTACGCCTTTTATTTATTGTATATTATACATAACATGATTTTAGTCGACTGTAAATATTTAAATTAATAAATACGGAATTTTAAGTGTACTTGATCTTTATACTTGAGTTTATAAATAGAACCTTGGCTTTCTAACTATAATAATAAGTAGTACTATACAAACGTTACAATGTGATGTTGTTGCAAACCATTTTTTAATTGCTGAATAACTGTCAGCTCCTGTGTTTTATATGACGACTGTTTTAAATATTGCAGTAGTGGACTAGCATTTTTCATAGTGTTGCTACTTCCATGATATTTATGAGAAACTTATTGTGCCTAATTATACAGGGTGTTTAAAAAATATACTGACAAACTTTTAGGGGTGGTAGGGGACATCAAAACAAACATTTTTTGGTTTATAAATATTTGTCCGAAAACGCTTCGTTTTCGAGATACAGGGTGTTAAAATTTGTAGAAAAAAAAACGGTTCAACCGATTTTAATGAAATTTTTACAGTTTGTTGGTAACTTTATGGGGCATCTTTTGGATCTATTACAGTTCATACAGTAATTCCAGGAGCGCGCTCACGGGGCAACCTGTTAGTGTTTTTGAATAAAAAAATAACACCCAGTGGTTTTTTTGCAATTTTTAAACATGTTTAAGATAAAGCAACTAAAAACACAACTTTTCTTTCACTTGAGGGTTTTGCGTATCTTGCTTCCTTTTCGAGGAAAAAAAATTGAACAATTTTTTTACAAACTTTAACACCCTGTATCTCGAAAATGAAGCGTTTTTGGACATATGTTTATAAAGCAAAAAATGTTTGTTTTGATGTCCCCTACCACCCCTAAAAGTTTACCGAGAAAGTTTCGATAAAAGATATACAGTGGGAACACCTTCAAAGAATAAAAATTTGCTTATTTCTGCTTTAACTCAAGAACTATTACTTCAATAAACTCAGGCTTTTACCCCTGACAAAACAGGGTATGTTTATAATGCAATGTTTATTTTTGATTCAACTGAGAAATAGATAAAAGTGACAATTTTCACAAAGCTTGGGCTTTACCCTTGACAAAAATGGGACCCAACAGACACAGGAAAATGTCCCATCTCACCGATGGGAGGGGTTCTCGATGACCGCGTGCGGCGAACGGCCGGCTTACTTGCGAGCTATTCCAGTCATGGAACAAACTTGAAAGTGAATATTATTTCTCTATCGCACGTTCTTCTAATAAACTTGTAAATTTTCAGTGATTTATTTCATTTAAAAGAGTTTGTGATATGATAAATTAAATGTAATAATTCAATTTATGAATTTTTTATTTTATATCAAACGACGTAATCTTAAATAACTTTTTGAGTCAAACAATCTGAAGTTTATAAAATTAGTAAAACATTTGTCAAATCTACAAAAGAATATTAGAGAACATTTCAGTAGTTAAATCTTTGACCAAGTATGTTTAGCACTACCTTTATTTACGCTTGAAAATTTGTTGAAAAAAGTTTTTTTCTGGCATATGCTTTTTACATGTTAAACAAGTTTTTGCACTTGCGGGACTAAAGTTGGCACTTTAGTCACTTATTTCAGGGACTAAAGTAGCTCATTTACTCTCTAGGGACAGAAGTAATTACTTTAGCCCCTAGGGACTTAAGTAAAAAATGTTACTGTATCTATGGTAATCTATGGTAAATTCGGGGTTATCAGGTTAGGTTTCGCGTCAGTTTTGACATAAACTGACGCAAAACCTAAGCTACTAACCTCGAATTTGACATAATTGTGAGCTCTTGTCATAATGACTTACAGTGCCACCAACTTTAAAATTTATCAAAGGCTACTAATTTTAAAATAATTGTAACTAAAATGTCAATAAATGACGTTTAAAAAAACGGGTTTTCGTTTTAAATCTTCCTGCAACGTGAAAAAAATAGTATATGCAACTCGTAGAGAATGCTATTTTGCCTCAGTGCAATTTCTCTCCCTTATTGCATAATCTACTATATGCTCTTTATTATACATTGAAAATATCTCCTCATTACGTTATTAACAACTCATCACTAAGAACGCTTTTTTAGAGAAATAAAAAATGTATTTGCAATGTTTTATTATATACTATGGTACTGTTTCTATTTTCTATAAATGGCATCCTCTTCCGGGTGTTCTTGGACCGTGCGAGTGTAGCGTGTCCCTGTATAACATTTGACCCCACGTGCGAATATTTTTGTCATATTTACTTTGGTCTTTGTCAAATGGATCCCAAGTGCTAATCCCTTTCCCTACAAAACAATCTAGTTTATTTCAATGTTTACTTCGAAAACTATACATTCATTTAACAATAACAACATTGACAAAACAAACGTACAATTATTACACTATTGGAACCACAACACAATTTTCGAAAGAAAATACTAAGAACGACGGTGTGAACTTTTCCATGTCCATCATCAGTGCGGCCTTACATGGATTTTATCACGAATGATTACTTGGCCTAATTTGGATATGCCATCTTGATACTCGCTGGTGCCAGGGGTGATACCGGAAAGGCCTCCCGCTGAAATAATTGCAAACAATTTTGAATTGACGAACCAAATATACACAAACTTGAAATTTGTTATGTCGTGCCATTTAGTGTTCCATGTTTTTAGACAACGATAAATAGCAAACGAATAGAAAGACATATAAATAATATATTATCAACATAAAGTATAGGAATGAATATTTTTAAAATAGTGTGTATTTCATTAATTTGAAGTAAACTTAAACTCTCTATCTGAAATTCATTGTAACTCTTTGCAACAAACTGTGTTAGAGATTGTACTAGACGGTATTAGTTGTTAGGTTAAAATGTTCAGATATTTGTTCTGATAATAATCATCAGTAGATTTTCAGGGCCAGGAAATATCAGAAAATCTACAGATGCATTTCTTAAAGACATCGATACTGTATCTAGCACTATGAAAGGTAGTTTCGTCTTATTGAAACCAGACCTATCTTGACGTACACACCTACACTAGTTTAAAAGCAATAAAACGCAGTAGTCTTCTCCACGTACATTTATTAAAAAGGCGACATGTTTCGAAGCCAAACTGGCTTCATCTTCAGGCCAAAATGATCATTGGTTAAAAACAGGTGAAACCACGTGTTCAAATTTTTAGGTTAAGTTGAGGTTATGCGCTGAAGGCGAGGTAGTAATACAAAATTCACAAAGAACACCACATTGGAGAAGAAAATTAATTCAATAACCAGCAAACTACGTTATAAAGATCGTTGTACTGGTTATTACATCAAATTTAACAAATAGCAAGTAAAATAGCGACCATTCTCTGACGGAGAAGGCACTAGAATGATTTGATGTAATAACCAGTACAACGATCTTTATAACGTAGTTTGCTGGTTATTGAATTAATTTTCTTCTCCAATGTGGTGTTCTTTGTGAATTTTGTATTACTACCTCGCCTTCAGCGCATAACCTCAACTTAACCTAAAAATTTGAACACGTGGTTTCACCTGTTTTTAACCAATGATCATTTTGGCCTGAAGATGAAGCCAGTTTGGCTTCGAAACATGTCGCCTTTTAATAAATGTACGTGGAGAAGACTACTGCGTTTTATTGCTTTTAATTAAGACACCTCCACTATCAGCATGATGGATCACCTCCCTGTTAATACACTAGTTTATAAAATATTCAGTGTTGCAAACGGAAAACGGCTCATTAAGCATTATTCAAATAATTTTTGAATAAATTTATATTTAAACCGATCCTTCCGCGACCGTTAGACAGCTTCTTTTCTCTTTCTTTAGATCAGGAAGAAAGAACACTTACCACAACCCTTTCCGCTGTCGCCGCCGCCTTCCCCGCCTCTTAGGCCGCTGCCACCGCTGTCCTTCTTCATGTTAGATATTACAGCTGGCCGGAAAGCAATGGGCTTTTGATTAGGTCGACAAGGATCACCAGGAAGTTTTACTGGTTCTGAACAAGGAGCAAGACCTTCAACTCCAGCTGATCGTAGGAGCTCATCGTATGGTGCTGAAGGATATTCCTCTGCAAAAGATTATTTTGCATTATTAGTAAATAACATAGTATACTCAACAAGATCATACAAAAAAATAATGATGACAACTCACCAGAAAGAAATTACGACGACATGGAAGTTAGCAAATAGTGTCAATAACGGAATTGAACCAGCGAAACGGAGACGAATATTACAAATTAAGCATCATTAATGTCCATAGACCAACAAAAAAAGCAAGCTTCGACGTAAGGAACAATTTGATGAATATTTAGAACAGTTACAGGAAGCGATACTAAATTACGACATAACAATGGTAATTGCAGATATAAACTCACAAATTGACTTTGCTAAACAACACTGAATGGAAAACAGGTGAACCAAAAGACGCTGTTTTAGTAGAGAAGAAATCCGAGGAATGTAAGATCGTATAAAGCATTTGATGCTGATACAACCCATTGTGTGATAGGGATAAATATGAAATCGGTCTTAAGACTCGAAATAAAAATTGTAACACTCATATAGTTTTAGATATATTTTCTACCCCCCCCCCTTCCATAAGGTAGAGCGGTTTATTGCTTCTTCTTTTAAATAGTGTAAGGTGCACTTTTTTGTTTTTTTTTGTATAGCTTATACAGTTAAAATAGCGGTTTATTGTGCCTTTTTTTAAACATAGTGTTAATGTGTTTTTTATGTGTTGAAATCGAAAAGAGTAAAATATACATTGTTCTGAAAGATAAATGTTTACATTTTACCTCTTTTATTGTAAATATCTAGTTTGTACCATCCCATAGAAGCTAGACCTACCTAAACTATTAATTTAGCCTTACTGTTCAATCAACAAAAATCAGTT